>JASDQU010738061.1:100958-116496 GCA_032191745.1 Picea mariana | reverse complement strand
TCTCCATGGTCCATTCATCCCACCAGTGGATATCCTCTCCCTCCTCCATTCATCCCACCAATAGATAGAAGGAGAGAGGATGATATTTGGGTATATTGGCTTGTTGCCTCCATTCATCCCACTAATAGATAGAAGGAGAGAGGATGATATTTGTATGGGTAGATTGGCTTGTTGCCTTCTCCATTCATCCCACCAATAGATAGAAGGAGAGAGGATGATATTTGTATGGGTAGATTGGCTTGTTGGATTCAAAGTTGACTTTAGATTGGATGCTCCAAAGAAGAGCACGGATTTATTATGCACCAAATTTTGTTTTGATCCCGATACAATGTATTTAAAAATATCTTAGAAACTTTTTGAGATTTGTGGCTAAAAAGATGGTATTTTTGCTAAAGATTGATTTACTTGGTTGTTGTGTAGCTTCACTTTTGTGGAGGCCAAGATAACGTGAGCACTATGGTTTGTTGTATTGTACTTTTTTTTTTTTTTTGAGAACAATGGTTTATGGTTGTTGTGTAGCTTCACTTTTGTGGAGGCCAAGATAACGTGAGCACTATGGTTTGTTGTTTTGTACTTGTTTTTTTTCAGAGCAATGGTTTACAACATATTGTAGATTTTGATAAACAAAGTCAACTTTATTAATTTATCAACACTAATACCAATATATTTTCAAGATACACATCATATTTAATAGAGTACCATTGTATCCACATGCACTAATTCAATGTGAATAACACCCCATAAAATGTTAACAAGTGGCCACTTTCCTTATGTTGACACACAATTCCATATGAAGTTAAAAAATCAGTAGTAACAAAAAGAAGTAGTCTAAACGTTCTATCTTTTGGTTGTTTTCCAGTAACTTTTTCCGTTTGATTTTGCCTGAAATCTGGTGATGAATGGTTGGATCTGCAGATTTGAGTGGCTAAGTTTGTATAATCCGAGTGTCCTAGGAGTTTTTCAGCATGTTAAATCCATTTATGCATTCAGAAATGCAATTTAAAGAACAAAAAATATAGATTTTGTCCAAATTTACATGGCCAGATTCCGGCCAAGAAACCCAAAAGGTAGAACATTTGGCCAATGCCGTAACAAAAATGTTATCACCTCAAAATTGCTTACTTGCACCATTTTCAATAGTTACATGTGAATACGCCATTATTGGCATGTATAACCCTCATATCCAACTCATTTTCATCATCATATGACCTCAAACTTGCTAGAATAATCATAATCAACCCCTAAATTTGACCAAAATTGGTTAGCATAGATATCAACCCATTATGTGTAGGGAAATAGTGCAAAAAACCTCTAAAAAACCGTGTTGGCCCTTTAAATAATTGATTTTAATTGTTTTCTTCCCCCCATCAATGCACCCGAATTGTCGTGATGGGATGTTAGTTACATGCGGGAAATATCAAATCTTAATTGTTATTTTTAACTTTGATCTAGGCATCTTCAACCACTATATGGAATACCATGTCAAGGGGGGTATTTACTGTTATCCTATGGCTTACCTTTACCAATCACTAAGTCTAAATTGTCACCTATATTTGTATTATTCATTTAAGATATTAGTAATATATCCTCAAGTGATGACTAATGATTTAGTTAAGATTGCCTAGCCTAGTCATCATGCATGATTTTAGGATCTAGAGAAAATCTCTCTATGAGGTGGCATCACTCATTGTACTATAAATATGTAACATTGGAGTGAATACAAGTAGTATTGGTTAGTGAGCCTTTTCCGCCATGCTGTTCTTCTTGTTTATGTTTTATCAATTGGTATCAGAGCCATAGTGAAAAGTGATGAAAGTATTAAAAACTCTTATAGTTCTTAAGGGCCTGGTAATATTGAGATCCATGGTAGTTTCACCATGGAAGATGAGGTGCAACGAGAGCATGCAGCCAAAGAAGAGAAATTAGCACACAAGCTACATCATAGATGAAAGAGGTTTGGGATTTATTATCAGCTACTCAACTTCTAGAAAGGCCATCGATGTATCAGTTTTGTTTTGATGGTAATGCGATCTTGTTCTGATAGTATATGAGGATTGTAAGCTAATTTCTGCAATGTTTTTGAGTTTGTATAAATCATATTGTACTTTAGTTCTTCTGCACCAACAATTTGCTAACATTTGAGCGATCCAAGTGATCTCACATCAACATTTTGCGATTTGGGTGGATCTGTACTCATGAATGGAACTGTAGATCATGCACTATTTGTGACAGTTTGTATAGCTACGAGTTGTAATTAGAATTCATTATTTAATATTTTGTCAGCCTCTCGAAGCCTCCTCATTTTTCACAAAATAAAATCATGCGAGACATCCATGAGGTCGCTATCCAAAAGAACATTTCCATGTCAAATTGTAGCTAGATACAATTTCATAATTTTGGCAACTAATAGATGATCTGGAGTATCTTCTTGCTCATCAATATACACCAATTGATCAAACAAAATGTTGGTACTCCTGCTCGAACATTTTCTTTGAATCGGATCTGTATTTCTTGTAGATCTATATTTTTATGCAGCGGATCGACAATTTTTTTGGCTCTATTTAAAGTTACAGATCTGGAGAAACCCTACATTGGAGCAGATCGCCATTTACATATTTACCTTCACAGTGATTCACTCAAATGAAAGCCGGGATTTGCGTTGAGACGCTGCTAATTATGCTCAATTTCCTGTTGAAGAATCCCTGGGTTTTTTTTCACCCGTGTGAGATCACATGAAGATTTGAGGCTGCCGGATTGTTCAATCTGGAGAAGCCATCAGTTATTTGTTCAAGATCGCTACTGTATGGTTGAATCATTGCCAAGGTGAGAGCACTTGGTTGATTATGTGAAAGAAAAGGATCTCGTGTAGAAGGATCGATGACAGCAGAGAAGTCCACATTGCTGGAGGAAGAGTTGTTGGGCACTACTCAAAATTCAGGAGCACATGAGTTCCTGTGGAGGGTGTCTCGGCCTTGGTGATGAGGTGCAGATGCAGGTCAAAGAAGGAGCCATCTCGATCAAGTCGATCATATCCCAAAAGAAAGCGCTTCTGTAAAATCGTGATTGTTGTTGGAGAGATCATGGACTTCAAGGTCCTAGACCTGTGGAGATTGAGAGGCAGAAGGCTGTAAAATGCAGATCCGTGAGGTATTTTTCTTGGGATGAGCCACTACCTATGATTTGACGGGGAAGAGCTCCCTGGTAGAGGCATCATTGTATTGACGGTAGAAGAAATGGAATTCTTCAGCATACCTGTGTTGATCAATGCAAGAAATCCATTGTGTAGACGTTATTAAAGGAGCAATCACTGTCAAGGAGAAAGCTTCATTGTCGAGGAGTAGGACTGGAACTCGGGATGGTTTTGCATGTGCTAGAGGCCTAGAATGATCTGATGATATCATTTTTTTTTTTAAAGGAACTTGTTGTTGAAACATACATCAAGACGCTTCATCGCGTCCCATTGATGGACATATATGCATAGTCAGAAGCTGTAAATCATTCACTGTATGGAAAGCAGATGAAGGCATGGAGACGAGAGGGTTGATGACATCCCCTATGGATGCATTTCAGTGGAGAGTCGAGAGCAGAAGACATAACATCTGATGTGAAGAGATCCACCAGTCCTTGAGCACGCTTTTTCCACTGTGTGTGTTGTAGAGGAGCTTAACGGTAGGGAAGATATTTTTTGTCCAAGGCCACGATTTATCAAATTATATGTGCATGAGGTCGCCATGATCTAGTGGAAGCTGTAAAATTTTTTGGACTATATCTGCAAATCATGCTTGTAAATTTAGGGTGAAGTTCAAAGCAGCCGAATTTGTATGGATCAATGATGAGAGGTCAATGTTGGAGAACAAGAGATTGCAGATCTAAAGAATGAAATTGTTGTTATGAGAATTCCCTTGCCTTTCCCGGATTCATGGAGAAGCAACCCAAGAAGTGTCCATCAATGTTGGATTTGAGCAAGAGGAAAGTGCCTAGAGACATTGAAATCAAGGGTGTGGTGAAGCTACAGGAATAGTTCCAAAACATTTATTGAAGAAGGAAGCAAAGGTTTACAAGGTAAATACCAGAATGTGTTTGTCGGAAGTGTTTGCCTAAAATAGAGATGTGTTTGTTGGAAGTGAAGATATCCACAGACTTGTAATGTTACCATTCTTTGTAGTTTCATTTGATTGACTTTATAGTGCATAAACTTTTGAGAGTTTGATAAGGTAATATTGTGTCCTTTGGAGGATCTATAAGGATTGATGTATTTTAAAATTTTGGTGTCTTTCTTTAGTTTAGAGGGAACAAAAGTTTACTTGAAGGTTTGATAATGAGATGTGATGACAAAGATTCTAATTGAAAAGAGAATTGCTCTTAGGTATAAGAGCTAATTGTATTAAGCATAATAAAAGTTCATTTTTTTGTGGTGTTGAAGTGTCCTAGATCCACCCGAAATTGAATAAGGGGATCTTAGGTACACCTTGTATTGTGTGCGATGGTGAATGATTCTTTGAATGTTTTCATGGTAGTTTGTGTCAAGTTTTGACACTATGCGTATGATTTACTCTACAACTATACACACATGGAATCCACAACAAGATAAGCACACAAATTAATGTCAGTGCAACACATACAATCAATCACAATCAAAGCTCTCAATTATGAAAAAAAGAAGATATCAAATTGGCAGTCACATCAACATTGGACACATCAAGCTCATAATCAAGGACTCAAAGAATCATCAAATTTGAAGATCAGCTCAACTTTGAAATCAACATTTATTGTAAACTTGCAAATAGTATTGTTTGTAAGTAATTAAGATCAACTATAGTTATTTTTTAAGTATCCAATCAAATCAAGTTGAATTTCTTTGTAATTGGGTGCATTCTCGGTTGAGCCTGACACCCTAGAGTCATTTTGAGTCGTAATTGACAAGGATGAGTACTTGAAACTCAAATCATTGTAATACTTTGGGATGCATTTTCGGTGGTAACCGACACCCTCAACTTCTTGGAAGAAAGCAAGAAGAGTACAAGCGAGCGTGAAACAAAATCAAGCAAGCGTGAAGTTCAAGCAAGCGATTCAAGTGAGCGAGTTGCAGATAAACCTTCTTTTGTCGAGTCAAATTGTAATAAGGATCTACCTGCACAAGGAGACCTCATTTAGTGTTTTGAAATGGCTTGAAGTCTAGAATTATTAGAGTTACTGAACACTCTAATAAACACCACTGAAGACAACACAATGATATTGAAAAAACAACTCTTTAATCAGCGCTAACTTGTTTGCAAGTGACACAAGCTAAAGTTAGACTTCTTCAATCTCTATCCCAACTATTGAATGATGAGTTGACTGATCTTAAAAATAAATAGCCAGTGAAGTGTTCTGAACTAGTTTTTGTTCAACACAACCCTCTCTATGATGATGATGATGATGATGATGATGTTTTTGATCAACAGTCAATGAAGGAACAACACAATGATACAACTTCAGAATCAGTTTCAGACGAAGTTGAATATATTCATGAACCTACATTTCAAGAGTTTTCTTTTGATTTCAGTGAAGAAAACCTTTCAATGATGCATCAACATGCAGTAAATCTGCTTCCACGGATTTCAAAGCAACAGGTCCATAATACTCTTTCCAAGCCCATCATCAGACCTTGGGAAGAAATCATTTACAACAAGAATAGAACAGGACTTCGATATGACAAGGAAGTTACCTTTCATATTCCTGATTATTCCAGACCAATTAAGTTCCATAGTGCTGGATTCCTTCAAGAAGCTTCAACTTCACCTATTCAAGTTCAACATCATAATGATAAGTGTCAACATTGTAATCGAGTTGGTCACAAGGAGAATCAATGTTTTGATCTCCATACTTTCCAGCATTGTGGCAAGAATAATCATTCTTCAGACAGATGTTCAACACTGAAGAAACCGACAATATTGAAGATTCACTATGAGTGGATTGATCCTTGGCAGTGGTCATCAACAACCAAGAAATCATATAAGTCTTACCATAGAATTCAATCTCGAGTAAAGACCAATCTTGTATCACATAACATTTTTGTACCTAACATAAGTGGTCCCCTTATGGCGTAGCTTTCGAGCATGGCCCTCACGGGATGAGATAACATGTGGTTTTTTCCGCATGCCCACTTTGTGTTGTACTCAAACGAAACAAGTATGGTACTCTCTTGAGCCTAGAAGAGGGGAGTACAATGATGAAACTCTCATGCACCTTAAGGGAGGGAGTTCAAAATTCTAGTGATGATGGTTCATGAAACGACTTGTGGTCTCTCCTTTTAACTGACAAAGGGGGGAATTGATGATGGAATTGGTTTTCAGACAGAAAGTTTCGACAACAACAAACATCAAGTATGCTAGATGGGCATGAAATTTGCCAAATGGGCAACTGTGGTCTATAGATGATAGACTTTAGCAGAATTATGGTTCAATAAGTTTAATTTGAATCATACATAATTGGGATGTTAATTTTGATTTTGAGAGCAATGATGTGGATGTTTGGTTCACATAGATGGTAATTTGACCTAGCAAAGAACAAGAGGATCCTTTTGCATTGTAGCTTGGCATTTGATTGAGTTGTCAGGCATTTTTCAGGGATGTGTCAGACTAGAAGCTGATTCACTTCTCTTGGTTCTCTCTCATCAGATTGGAGTTTGCATTAAGTAAACAATTTCCATGCATCCTGGCTCACATGATTACATTGTGAGATTTTCCAGAGATGGCAGGCTTTGACAGGATTATGGTTCAATGACTTGCAATTGAATCATACACATTATACATTGGGATGTTGTTGGACACCTAAAAGTGTCACAATTGGTTAGTGGTTATCCAAAAACCATCAAATACATGGTATCAATTGGTCAATGGTCATCCCAAACCACAGATTCAGAGAGCACTTCAGTGATACACTGATATTAGAGTGGTGATACTACATGTTCACCAATTAGAAGAAGACATCAGATTCTTCTAGCTCAAATACTTGGCAAAATGATCAAATTGTCAAGCAATCAGGGAATGTTCAGATATTGCAGTTGTTCACTTCCATATCTCAACTCTCTTCTAGTTCATTTCAAATGAACATGTTCAGCATCCAGATTGGCAGTTTTGCAGGCAATTCTTCATTGAGGCTCAGCATAGGAGTTTTAGTATGAAGACTTGGAATTGATACCAGTTTATGCTTTATTGCTGGTATTATTGACCGAACTTGTGATTGAGGGGGGTATTGTTAGCCTATGACTTACCTTTACCAATCACTAAGTCTAAATTGTCACCTATATTTTTATTATTCATTTAGGATATTAGTAATATATCCTCAAGTGATGACTAATGATTTAGTTAAGATTGCCTAGTCTAGTCATCATGCATGATTTTAGGATCTAGAGAAAATCTCTCTATGAGGTGGCATCACCCATTGTACTATAAATATGTAACATTGGAGTGAATACAAGTAGTGTTGGCTAGTGAGCCTTTTTCCGCCATGTTGTTCTTCTTGTTTATGTTTTATCATTTACTACACAACTATAAATAAACCACTTGAGGTCACTCTCCACATCTATTCACAAAAGTAAGGTCATGTTGTTAGAATTCCATTAGGACCTTGACAACCTCTTTCTCTTGATCTCATATTCTAGTGTATTTGTCATATTCATCAACCAAGGTTGGAGTTGCAAGTACATAAAGGAAGCAAAGGAATCATCCCAAGGAGGGGTTTTAGAGCCCATTTGACTCAAGCAAGCTCATCCACCTGGTTTTGTTTCTTTGTCTTCTCATTATGTTAATGGAAATGTCACATTGCTTCAATTTCTTAGTTCATATTAAGTAGGTTTTTCTTCATACTTTGACTTTTATCTTTTATATGATCTAGGGTTATATTGTTAGACTATTTAGCCATTTCCCTACTGTTAAATCTACTATCATTGAGCTTAAATGGTTTTGTTCTCCCTCATGAAAAATACCCATCAACAAATTGACGAATCCACTAGGGAGTTGATCTAGATCTTCTTACTCAATTGTGGGTGTGCTTTTTAACTCCCCATACCTTGCATTTATAGGATTTGAATTTGAAGTTGCTTGTTGTTCCTATATTTTTTTGTTTTAAGCAGGTTATGTGGTTGGAAACCCTTGTTTCAAGCTCAAAACTCGTAACTTCATCTTTGTGTTCATGGTGCAACACCTTTTTCGACCTATTCTCTCCACTGGTCCAACAAAGTTTTTAGGCCTATATTCTGCATTCAACCAATGCAACATTTTTCCTAATTTTATGCACTTGTTCAATGTAGATTTTTTCCATTTTTATGCACTGGTCCAACACACTTCTTAGGCCAATTTTCTGCATTGGTCCAACACACTTTTTGGGCCAATTTTCTGCACTATCTTCAATTTTCAATTTTTTTTTAATTTTCTAGTTGTGTCTCGGTTTAAACAGTCCCCCTTTAGGGTCCTCCCAATGTTATAACTCAAAATGCCAGTACTATGCATTTCTGATGTTGGCCTACTCATTCACACATCTTCCAGCCCTTTTTGTTTGAGTTCCTCTCAAAAAACACTTTTGTGTATGGTATACGCACCCTAATACATATGTAGAGTGCTACACACGCTAGTTGCATGCCTAAAAGCCCACGCACATACAATAGCTGCATAGCTGAAAGCCCACATGTACTCTAAAAAATTGCAAAAAAATATAAATTATGTGCTTTCCAACAGAGTTTACAGGCTATTTTAGGTTGTACAACCATTTTACCTCATGTAGCCCTTCTGACATTCGAATAACTATCATTTCTCCATATAAAAAGGGCTCTAGGGGGGGTCATTTGGACATATGAAAGAGAGGAAAGAGAACTCTGCCAAATTTTCTCTCTTGTATTCCAACCCTTTTTGCATCATGCTCTAAGTTTCATCCTCATCATTCCCTTCCATCCATCCTCCTTATACAATCCATCCCTTTCCCCTATATTGGCATGTTGGTTGTGAGGATAGCATATTGGGAATTATGCACTTAGAGTCAAAGTAGAGGAACCCAGGCGAGGTTCGTGGAGAGGCGCCAACAAAATTTAGGTTGTAACTTCCAATTTTGTTTTTAATAAAAGAGAAAACTTCTTGTCCGAGATTTTCATGTCTTGATGTTTACATTTATGGATGTTTTTCATGAACATCTAACCATTTAGATGATCTTGATAGTTATGCATGTGTTGTCATAGTTTGTTCTGAAACATTGTTTTAGGCCAGCTTTGGGAGGAGGCCTACAATCTTGGAACGAACAACAACCGGAAGGGATCAACAACAACAGAAAGGACTCAAGGTACACATTTCGATATTCTCTCTCTTCCCTTAATTATCGTAAGGTCTTGTTGGATTTGGGTATAATATAAAATTTTCCTTCTTTTAAGGTTTTAAGGCTCTACCTAGTTGCTAGACCTAGATAAGGGGGGATTTTCCCCATAGTAAAATTGGCGACTCAACTAAGGAGGCTCTCTAGGGTCTTGTTAGGAGATTTTTGTTTGGATTGAATTCCTTATCTTTTTAGTTGTCTATTTGGCACTCTGATCACCTCCTAGGTGCTTACCAGCTTCCCTGATCTAAGTGCTTTGTCTTAATCTTCCTCTTTTTATATAATTTTCAGTAATGTATGTGCCATGTTCTATACCCATCTCGCATACATACCGTGTTCTGTATTATACACAACTCGCATACATACGGAGGCTGATTGTGCATAGCACATGTGACTATCATCTTGAAGAGTTTTTTCAAAAGGCTTTTCTTTCCTTTTAGGAAACCTTTGGTTTCTCGGGTTTTCCTAAGTTCCAAAGGCCTCTATTGACTGTGGTTTGTCTAGGTTCAAGGATCAGATTGTCTATGAAATTATAGAGAAATCCTCTTGTCTTTTTGTGTTTCCAAGCATTCTTGGCTTATTTGTAGCTTGAATTTTTAAGAAAAGTGAGTTGCATTTAAAAAAAAAAATCCCCCTCATGGATAGGGAGGCCATGAATCGTGTATTCAGTAGTTTATTTTAGCATATTTTGTTAGTTTTTCTTTGATTGAAAGAAAAAAAAATAGGGTTGTGTTTTCTTCTCATCTTGAAAGCATTTCAAAATAAAAATAAGAAAGAAAATCCTTTCATTTTCTCTTTTGTTTCACTAGAAAGTTGCATTGTGCATTTTGCGTGGAAAGGAGAAAAGATTGCATCTTTAGGCTTGAAGGATTGTTCATGTTTTTTCTTCTTTGAAAGTATTTTCATTTGAAGGATTAGTGTAAAGTTTTATTTTCCAGTGTTCTTATAAGTTTCATTTTTGCAAGAGTCTCAAACAACACCACTTTCATTATCGCACCCCTAAGTAATCAAGCCACTAAAATTAACGCTTAATGTTAAAATAAATTAGACTTTTTCGTTTACAGGGTACACCAACTAGACTAGGCTTTAGGGCCTTGGATTGGATGTGGAGAGGAAACTCTCCAAGTCCACTTAACAAACTTAAGAGTCTGAGTTAGGGAGTGTTAAAGTCTAGTGTCATAAAAGTTAGTTGGGACCCCTCCTCTAACACAGTGGCTAAACCCAAGGTAGAGGAAAGGTAGAGGAGATAACCCCTCCAAATTCATACTAAGTGTAGTGGGGATCATGTTTTGAGAGTCATTCTTGGGATTCCACTGACTTCATTTGAATACGAAGCTTCGTGGACCTCAAAGTCGTTCGATATCCTCAGTTGTCTTCTAGACCATTTTCTTTCAATACCCTCGAAATGCTTCAGACATAGTTATCTTTCTCATATGATCTGTCCTACTGTCGACTATACCCGCCTAGTGACTGACTACATGCTGGAAACCTAGTTTCATTTTATAGGGACTCACACAGGTGACTGCGAGGGTGTACTGCAGTACCTAGGACAGATGTTGGATCACGATTTTCAAAGTATACCCAGAGGGTGTTTCCGTGTTCGAGTTACACTTACACCGATAAGTTTCTCTAGTGTTGGTTGGCGTAACTGCTCTTCTTGCGATTCTATTGATTGCTTGATTTATCTTTAGGGACTTTTTAGTGGTGTGTTATGTGCTCCTTAGTTTTACATAGTGATTTAGTCAATCATTGCTTTGGGTCTCTGACCTAAGGTGGTAGACCTCCCACTTCATTAGGCGTGAGTACTTTTGGGTCTTCTGCTTAGAAATGTGAAGTCGACTCCTTATAGGCATATATTTTTGTACCACTGATTTACCAGAATCAATGTGTAGGACTTTTACGGACTTGAAGGAGCGTGTAAGGGAATTACCTGTGCATAATATCTTCATGGAAAAAGTTATTGACGATACCAACCAAGGAATCCCTTCGCAAGGGGATTCTTGTGCTTTTCTTGTTTTTGGAAACATTGGTGTCCCTTTGATGGCCACTTTGTACATTCCTGGGTTGAATCTGGGACTACTGGTTTGGTTGGGTACCATTCCAAATGTCCTGAATGCTCTTGACGCTTCTCATTTAAGCATCTTATGCCATGGGCATCATGTTGATGTTCCTTCATCAACAAAGTCTTATCCTCCTCTGTCTTCCTTCTCTCATGAAATTATAGCTAATAGTAACCAGAAGTATAAATGAAATAGAAAGACGAAGAATAAGAAGAAGAAATCACCAACCTCTATGAGTCATGTTGGAGATAGGTCGTCAACCTTTGCAAGTCATGTGGAAGACCAACACCTAGCCTTTGCAAGTCATGCTGGGGGAAAGAACCTAACATTTGTAAGTCATGCCGGGGGAAAAAGTCAAGTCACTGCTAGTCATACTAGTGATAGGTATGTAGTCTTTGCGAGTCATGTTATCCAAGCACTATGATAAACATGAGCACTATGATTTGTTGTTTTGTACTTCTTTTTTCTAAGCAAGGGCTTACAACATATTGCGCATTCTGATAAACAAAGTCAATTTTAATAATTTATCAACACTAATACCAATATATTTTCAAGATACACATCATATTGAAAAGAGTACCATTGTATGCATAAAAATGTTAAGTACACAGTCACAAATTTTCTCTTGGAGAAGGTTTAGATTTCATCAACATGCACTAGTTCAATGTGAATAACATCCCATAAAATGTTAACAAAAGATCAATTTCCTTATGTTGACACACAATTTCACATGAAGTTAAAAAATCCGTGGTAACAAAAATGTTATCACCTCAAAATTTCTCACTTGCACCATTTTCAATAGTTACATGTGAATACGTCATCATTAGCATGTATAACCTTCATCTCCAGCTCATTTCCACCATCATATGACCTCAAACTTGCCAGAATAATCATAGTCAACCCTTAAATTTGACCAAAATTGGTTAGCATAGATATCGACCCATTATGTGCACGCAAATAGTGCAAAAACATCTCTAAAAAAACGTGTTGGCCATTTAAATAATTGATTTTAACTATTTTCTACCCCCATCAATGCACCTGAATTGTCGTGATGAGATGTTAGTTACACATGGACAATATCAAACCCTAATTGTTATTTTTAACTTTGATCTAGTCACCTTCAACCACTATATGGAAGACCATGTCAAGGGGGGTATTTACAACACAACTATAAATAAAGCACTTGAGGTCACTCTCCACATCCATTGACAAAACTAAGGTTATGCTGTTAGAATGCCATTAGGACCTTGAGGACCTCTTTCTCTTGATCTCATATTCTAGCCTCTTTCTCCTATTCATCAACCAAGGTTGGATTTGGAAGTACATCAAGAAAACAAAGGACACATCCCAAGGAGGGGTTTTAGAGCCCATTTGGCTCGAGCAAGCTCATCCACCAGGTCTTGTTTCTTTGTCTTCTCATTATGTTAATGGAAATCTCACATTGTTTCAATGTCCTAGTTCATATTAAGTAGGTTTTTCTTCATGCTTCAACTTTTATCTCTTATATGATCTAGGGTTTTATTGTTAACCTCTTAACAGTTTCCCTATGGTTCAATCCACTATCATTGAGCTTAAAGAATTTTTTTCTCCCTCATCAAAAGTGTTATACTCACGATTAAGGATAAGGCGCGAAGTGCATTTTATTATAGATATGATACATGCATATATACATTATGTTGATGATTGGATTCGTATTCCAATGCGTCTCTTGGACTTTTGACATTCGTTACAATCTTGAATCTTCACATTCCATGAAGTTAGTAACCCAAAAGGATTATGTTTCCAACATTGCCCCCTTTAATATGAAGGGTTATATGTGAGTCCAAGGTGAGAGTTGATATCTGAAAGTGGGCAACTGAAATTTGGAAGTGTGCAGTTGATGATGATTGAATGTGCTCTTTGAATATGGTGGTTTTTGGATGACCAAAAATCGAATGGCTAGCAGAAGCCGATGTCTTCTACTAAATAGAGGTGGTGGTTTAAGGAAGACCACAAACCAATATAGTGGTTTAAGGATGACCACAAACTCTGGAACCCTACTCTAGGCTCAATGGTTCCCAGAGCATTTCCTAAGTTAGCTAGATGCTGGCAGATGGTGTCTTCTACTAACTGAAAGTGTTCTCGAATGCTAATTTAAAGATGACCATAAATTGTTCTATGGCATAAATTGAATGTCTTCTACCAAGTGGAATTTTAAGAAGAACCGAAAACCGTTGTCTAGCAGAAGTTGTAAGTCTTCTACTAAGTGGTGATTTAAGGAGAATCACAAACCAATCACACTCTCTTCTCATGCTCGCTTGTTGTTTCTCAATTGATAGTACTTCAAAACTTGAAGCCTCACTATCAATCGCTAATGTTGTTCCCCCTTGTCAGGGACAAGGTGAGAAGACCAAAATATATCCACTGCAAGCTCTGTTAATACTCGAGACTAGATTTGTTGGTATGTCTGACATATCTTCTTAGCTATTGATGACCATTGCCAAGGAGGAATCCATCCATAGTGATTCTTTACTATTGTAGATCTCTTGCGTTTGAAACACTTCTATAAAGGATGACTGTGTTGTCCACAATTCTTGCAAGGATGAAGTTAGAAGCATCAATCTTCAATGTGGCCAACTCGCTGACAATATTGGCATATCAGAATCTGCGCTTGAAATGGAGAAGGTGAATGTGAATTATCTTGAAGTAATCCAACACTCTGGAACTGGATCGGTTTGGTGTAATTCAGATTATGAAAGGTGACATCCTTTTCATATCCGATATCGGTTCTATGCTTGTTCTATCTAATTTCTTCCCAAGGTCTGATGATCCGCTTGAAAAGAGGAAGTTGATCTGTATTTAAATCTCGAGCAGGCTCTGAGTGGTTCTTTTGATGATTATTTGTCTGAACCAACCTCATCATCTTCATCATATTCAAATATAGGGTTCTGAACAAGGACTGGTTCAAAATGTTTTCAAAGATTCTTTACCTCAAGTGCATCATGAAGAAGTCGATTTTGAGTTTGAAGTAATGTTGTTTTCTCTTGAGAAACTTGTGCAAAGTGCTTTTATCAAATGTAACTATATTGTCCTCAGAAGAGAGGATTAGAATGTTCAATAACTCTAACATTTCATCAATTTAAGCCATAGTTCAATCCTCACAGGGTTTCTTGCAACTCCACCCGGCCTTTACAATCACACTCCAAAAATGAAATCTCAATTATGCAGATAGCAAATGGAGCGTGTCGGCTTCTACCGAAAATGCACCCATTTACAAGATTTAATTTCAAAAAGTGCAAGTAACTTACAAAGAGATTGTTTTCAGGTTACTTTTGAGATTCATGAAGGCTAATCTAGGCTGAATTGAACCCTAATTAGCTTTCCAAACGCCATAAATACCTGGCTTCGATCTACTCGCAACAGAGACCCGATATGCTTCTGCAAGTCGTTGTAGCTAGTACTCATCCGCTTCAGCATGGTGTTCAGCTTCTGATTCTCCTCGTTCATGCGATTTATTTATCGCACAAGTATCGTCATCTGCATGAATTACACGCCATTTCATGAGAATATTTTTATTTACAGGTACTGGAGAGCTTCTTGACGGGATTTACAGGTACTGGAGAGCTTATTTACAGGTATTTTTATTAGCTATTCTGCTTGACGGGCTTCTTGACGGGATTCTTCAATCATATCTTAAAACCAAATGCGCAGTTAACTTTATAAAAGTAGCCGAAATTGAAGGGTCCCGGGAACACCAACACGTTAAAGCAAAAAAAAGGGAGGATATGTCCAACTCGCATTTTAGTGTTGGGATTCTACGGTTTTGGCCATCAAATACTATTGTCCATCAAATAAAGTCAAAGTCGAAAAGCTTAATTTTTATAGGTGGAGGTGCGTTTTGAATTTCAACACCTTCCAAATTTCAACACCTATATTGCTTGCACATTCTATCGACCTGGATCTCCCTCTTCCATTCATCCCACCAATTGCACATTCCACCGACCAGGATCTCCCTCCTCCATCCATCCCATTCCACCGACCAGGATCTCTCTCATCCATCCCACCAAGAGATAGGATCTCCCTCCTCCATTCATCCCACCAATAGATAGAAGGAGAGGATGATATTTGGATTGTTGCTTCCTCCATTCATCCCACCA
>JASDQU010738061.1:82737-98438 GCA_032191745.1 Picea mariana | reverse complement strand
ATAAATATATGCATGCAATATTATTTATATGTAGTAGCTTTAGTATTTTTTGGATACACATTCGATACAATTTATGTCATATTTAAAAACAATTAATGGCAATATTTTGGGTTCACATTAAAGTACAATTTATGTCATGTTAAAATGTTGAAATTTGAATGGGTTCTTCCCCTTATCAATTTATACCACGTGGATAGTGAAAATCAAGGCTATAGGGTTTATATTGAAATACACCTCCATTTGTATTTGAGAAGTACACCCGAGCTATGCCATCCTTTTCTCTCACTTGTGAAGCATAAATTTTGGTTTTGTGTTTTCATACCCATTCCTTATCATTATTCCATGTCAACTTCTCATTGACATGTCATGCATTGAATCCATGTGTCATCATCTTGATCTTCCACCTATCTCACGAATCTCCCCTTATCCTCGATCTGGCCTAATTCCATGTCTTCCTTCAATCCTATTAATCTATATATTTAAGTATTCACATGGATTAGCCCTAGGATGAGTCTAATATGAGCCTAGGTATTCCTTTCCAATGAATTTCATGTTGAGTAGTGTCGTCGAACCCTTTATGAAAATTCCCCTAAAATATAAAAAGGCGATCCTTTAAAACACCCAAATCTAAAGGATATGTGCTTAGTGTATTCATGCCTTTGTATGGGACTTACCCAAAGGGTTACACATAATCCCAGAAAACCCCTATCTATGAAGAAAATGATTTTGATATTTTCTTGAATAAAATTGTGTTTTTCTAATGTAGTTAGGACTTGTAAGGATTCAATCAATGATGTTCYAAGTATAAAACAAATTCCTAAGGAAAAGAGAATAGGAACCCTTGTAACAAACCTATGCATCACTCCTTTGACATCATCATCAACATTTTTTAATAGTATCCCCTCTAAGATTAGACATCCATTTTCAAGGGATAACAATTGGCTCCATATGGGGACAACATCCCCCTTATGGGGTGTACTAATAAATCCAAAATATTTGGTTAGGTAAACCAATAAAAACCTTTGTAACTGTTATCTAAATCTTCATGAAAAATGTTGCAACAAGATCTATTCCTTTTTCAAGGTGTCGATTTTCCCCATAACTACTATGTCCCTTTTAATTTGTGTGTCATGCAATATCATCATCATGACAATTATTCTTTTCATTTTGAAAATTATTAGCTAATGCACCTTTTTCTCTTTAAATGGATTTCTAGATTATGTTTCCAACACTTATTTAAAACACACTAATAGGCCTACTACGAAGAATAACTCAAATAGAAACCTCAATGTGCACTCAATGGAATTAATTTAACATTCTCCTACCTATCCTAAACATGAATGAGATGTAGGGATAAGCGTAATGATACTTCCAAATAATCCATTACAAGTATCGAACTAAAATCATGACATCTACGTTTGTATTTGATTACACCGCAAAATAGGGAGATATTGAGTTGCATCCAAATGCAGGATGGCATTTTGAATATCTTATTACTAAAAAGTATAGGTGTAGCTTTGGACCACACACCTTCACATAAAAATAATGATAGTTTTTGTTTTTGAAAGTATGAGATACTATAAATGAATTCCATCCAAGCCAATTGGATCAATATACTCTTCAATTAGTCGAGGGTGAAATTTGGTACAATTTCACATTCAGATAATGAAAATATTTTTGGCCACACCACCTCTTGTTGCAATGTTCCTACAATATTTGCAATTTCACTTTCCGAAAATTGTCCTCTAACCAAGTCAAGCGAGATAGAATGGTAAAGTGTTTCTTTAATAACATTTTTGACTAGCTATCCCCTTTCCCTTCTTGTACTTGTTTCTTTGAGCTACTAAAAAGGGCCTTAAGTTGTTCATATGTTTTGATGTATGAATTCTCTTCCTAGTTAATCATTATTTGAAAACCCTATATAAATTCATTTGTTTCTTGGAGTTATTCAAATACTTCTTCTTTTGATTCCCTAAAATTTCTTGTTCTTCTTCGATAAAAAAAAATACTGGGACACCATAGGATTCCATTAATGTTAGCATGATTATTACCATTTCATCTTATATGATGACCTTGTTGTACAACATGTAATGTAATGGAAAGGGAAGGGATCATGCTACCACCATAAAATTGACAAGAACTTATCCTACTTAAAATCTTTCTTATTGCACATGTTCGGGTAGTAATAGAGATATTCTCTGATTCAAATTTTTGTGAAAACATTACATCACCATTCTACTCATTATTTAAATTTAATTATCCATGTTATCTTTCATACATGTGCATTACCTCCTTTTCAACTCTATTATATCAACTCTATGATATGTGGAGGATTGTCTAAAATTTCAAAATTTTCATCATATCTACCTCCTTCAATCCACTCATGATCATGGAAATCCATATATAATAGAGAAACATGATGTAAAGGCTTGATGGCATAACACTAACTTAAATTCCATTTATTCACTTTGTTTTTGAGTGGGAACAATGGTTTCAACATTTTGATATTCCATATTCCATGCAAATTCTTTTTTCTCAATAATACAAAGAGTAATGCATAATGATAGAAAGGATAAAGCATAATGAGATGGAAACGTTGATGTCAAATTTTTTTATAGCATTCTTTCACAACATCATAATGTCACTTGTCATTTTTAATGAAATGAGAAGAAATTAAATCATATTAAACCATTTTAATTTTTAAAGAACAAAATAGATTTACTTTACCTTTAACTCGATCCACAACAATAGTAGAGCACTACTTTATTTCATTTTTCTAGTCTATAACACCATACAAGGGTTGTTGATTGCCCATTAATTTTTTTATTTTATTCCTTGGGATACATTTCCATGTGTACTAATAATGTCAAGGGAAGGGATTCTGTGATATTGACATTTCAAAGGAATTCTCATCATATGATTTAGGGCATTCAATTACATCCTCTGAGATGTCATTTCTCTGATTACTCCACATAGCCTTGAAATTATTTTCTAATTCATACCAACCATTTATGACGCATTTTTCTAGGCTATTATACCACATCAATACTTCTCTTTCAAAAATCTAAAAAGAAAACTGCCATATTATTTCTTCATGGTCATCCTTCATGTCCTCTATTGGTGATTGAAATTTTTTCACATGCTCATATGTAGATGTAGTATTTTGACCCTGAAATATTGAGATGTGATTGATATATAAACATCTAGCTGGAAATGAATTTGGATACCCTAAAATGCCAATTAAAATCAAAGGATGAAAACCCTTAGGAGCTCTTTCTTCATCAATAATTTCATAAAAAGATAGTGTTTCCTTTTTATTTAGGTAATCATCCGAATTTTCCCAGTATTGTATAGGAAGTCCTATGATTTCATTGTTATTTGTTGTTGTCTCATCATGGACATAAGTCATAAGGTGATCACTAATTAAAAGAAACCCTTAGGAGCTCTTCCTTCATCAATAACTTCATAAAAAAAATAGTGTTTCCTTTTTATTTAGGTAATCATCCGAATTTTCCCACTATTGTATAGGAAATCCTATGATTTCATTGTTATTTTTTGGTGGCTCATCATGGACATAAGTCATAAGGTGATCACTAATTAAATAAACCAATGGAAGGTGCTTTATTTATTTCCACCTTACTTATTTAATACAAGACCCTATTTTCATAACACCACGAGGCAATGATGAGGGATCATCTTCTTTCCACTTTGATTTGTCCTCAATATTTTGACCATGAACTATAAAATCCTTTTCATTTTGTAGAATATTTCAAGATAAAATCATTTTCATTGTATGATTTGGGGCATTTAATTACATCCTCCCAGATGTCATTTCTCTGGTTACTCTACCTACCTTTGAAATTATTTTCTAATTCATGCCAACCCTTTATGACACTTTTTTCCAGGCTATTATACCACATCAATATTTCTCTTTCAAATATATACAAAAAAAACTATATGATTGTGTCTCCATGGTCATCCTTCCGGACCTCCATTAGTGATTGAAAACATTTCACATGCTCATATGCAAATGTAATATTTTGACCCTGAAATATTGGGATGTGATTGATATATAAACATCTAGATGGAAATGAATTTGGGTACCTTAGAATTCCAATGAAAATCAAAGTATCAAAATCCGTACGAGCTCCTTCTTCATCATTAATTTCCTCAAAACCTAGTGTTTCCTATTTATTTAGGTCATCATCAAAATTTTCACACTATTGTATAGGAAATCCTATGATTTCACTGTTATTTTCTATTGAACATAATCCTTAAGGTGATCACTAATTAAATAAACCAATGGAAGGTGCTTGATTTATTTCCACCCCACTTCTTTAATATAACATCCAATTTCCATAACAACATAAGGAAATGATGAGGGATCATTGTTTGTGGAGGATAAAATCTTATGGTTTGGGTTGATAACCAAAACAAAGAAGGTACCCCAAGAAAAACCTCTAACAGATACAAGAAACAAAATATGATTAACTAATAACTACCTAAGAGTGGATAGGATATTGTTGATGGGAAGAAATGACCACTCGTCAACTAAGAGGGAATAGCTCGGTCCGAAGTCCTTAGAGAAAAACCCAAGACAATTAAGTTAGCTATCCCTGATGGGTTTAATGGATCCGTTAGCTAATGAAAAGAATCTCCTCTAAGACAGAGGGAGACATAAGAAGGTTTTTCCTATATGGTTCTGTTTCCTAACTATCATATTCCTAATATATACAATAGTTATTAAGTTATATTATTTTTACACTTTATACAAAGTTTACAAATTGTACATTTGTACAAGATTTCCTAGAAACCTTTTAAAACAAGAGTTTTCAATATTTCATGGAATTAATCTTAGGAAAATCTAATTTAAAATACAAACTATAAAAAAATGCTACAAACTATAATCAAACTAGACTAAATGATTTTAAATGTAATTAATGAAAGATAAACTCTAATGATCAAAGTAATTCGAGCTAACTTGATAATAATATTTTACATTCAAAATTAATCAAACCAAATTAAGTGACAGCATAAATATTTCTAAGAGAATACAATAAAACCTATCCTAATTAGGAGCAATGGTAAAATCTAATAATTGAATCCTTTTCGTAGGGTTTTTAGTTATATTTTCCACCTGTAAGAAGAAATTCTCTGATAGACAATACTGCAATTCAAGACTAAAATAATTCTGGTGAAAGAGATTCCAACAAAATTAAATGAATTGCATATTGATAAGAAAATGAAACAATTATATAATCAATTTTTAATTGGAAAAATAATTTTAATTTCAATTGATGAAACACATTTCATAGAAAGAAAATAATCAAGCATATGTAATCTGCAAAAGAGAAATCCAACATATCTCACATATGCCTTTATCCATTAACAATGAAAAATTGATAAGGCGATGATAATGAATAGAACATTGAATATTAACTTTTGAAATAAAAATTCAAAAATTAATAACTAAAAAAATTATTAATGAAACCTGGACAAAAGCCGAAATCCCATTAAACAAGTTTTAAGGAAAATATAGTGAATGTGTGAATTAAAAAGAGAGATAATGATTATATTAAAACATTCAAAATTAACTCATAGAACATAAGTCTGAAACTGAAAATTCATTCACTGTCTTCCCATTACAATCCAACGTCTATTCACTGTTAGCCTATGGCTTACCTTAATCAATCACTAAGTCTAAATTGTCACCTATATTTTTATTACTCATTTATGATATTAGTAATATATCCTCAAGTGATGACTAATGATTTAGTTAAGATTGCCTAGCCTAGTCATCATGCATGATTTTAGGCTCTAGAGAAAATCTCTCTATGAGGTGGCATCACCCATTGTACTATAAATATGTAACATTGGAGTGAATACATGTGAGTCTTGACTAGTATGTCTTTTCTGTCATCTTGTTTTTATTATGTATATTTTATCAATTAGTATTTGAGATTCTTTGTTTGATCAAATGGTATCATAGCTTCTTTGCTTTATCAAATGGTACCATAGCTCTTATGGTCTTAAGGGCCTAATAGGTTCTCCATGGTGAAGAAATGGTGATAATATCATAGCCATGGTGAAAATTGTGAAGGAAGAGCAATGGTACTAAGTGCAGTTTCATTTCGAGGACCATTTCAAGGACTGTATCAAGCACTGTAATGCAGATCAGATCATATTAATATAGTCTTCCAAACATTGGTTTTGAAGATGAGAATAGACCCCTGATCTGCCGATTGATCTGGTGGATAGAGAATGAAGAAAAGATGCAGCAATCAATGAGCCAATGGAGAAAAGATGTTGCACTGGAATTACATGCAATCAAATGAGAAGACATCACTGAAGGGGAAATTCGCTGATTTTGGAGTCCCTTTTGGTACAAATTAGATTTCTCTTTCAATATTTATTTGTTTTTCACGATTTTAGTTGCGTTGGAAACTAGATTTCAAGATGCACCAAAAGTTTTTTTTTTTTCTCAAGATTCATCTTTGTTTTAAAAAGATTCATCCCATAAGAAACAAATTTTGTCTAATTGCAGAATATGCAGCCATTAAAATGCATATTTCGGCCTCCATACGAAGCCAAGTTAAGCATATAGCATAGCGTTGGAAACGTGTTTTAGAGATATATCAAATCCATCTCAGTATTGATTAAACAAATCAACGTTTAAAGATAAAAAAATTGCTGATAAAATTCGTCTCAAAAAGGAAAACATACGCTGCAAATGAAAAACGTTTTTTTCTCTGAACAATTTTTTTTGTTTTCTGCGATAGAGGTTGAAAATGGAATGCCTAGGGTATTAACTAAATGAGTATCTTTATTTTTTTCGATTCATTTTTTGATGAGATTTTATTCATAATTTTTTTGACGGTTTGGCCAAGCTACAACACTTGTGCACCCACAGAATCAAACCTTCAGCCATTTCCTCACAGATTGACCTCAACCTACGTCATCTACTCTCGACTCCCCTCAATATGCACATAACCCTCTTCAACATCAATTCGACCTCATATCTATTCGATCTCAAATATATCGACTGAAAACTCTTCAAATTCGATGTGTGAAGTAAGGGGATCCACTATCAAAGTGAGAGGAGGATATGATTTTTGTTCCTATATTGAAGGAGTCCTGGCTCGATCTGTTACCAAAGATTTGCAGAGATCTCGCAATATTTCCACTCAGATCCCTAGTTTATCAGATTGGGTAGTTCCCCAAACATCCTCTATATGATTGTAAAATCCATCTCGGGTGTTCTTCTTCTAATCTAAAAATGCTGAGGGAAAACTGACATGCACGGGAAAGTCATTGGAATTTGAGAGACAATATCGACCTGAATCCGCCCCCATTGTTCTAATTCTCTTTGTAGAATGTTGAGCCAAGAAAGTGGTTAAATGTGTAGATAAAATCAAGCGATTAAAGGGTGAAGAATGACAGAATGTTTGGCACTTAACGGTCCACATGTCACATCTTCCAGCTAGAGAGAAACAAATCTACTCAATGATTTTTTTTCATAAATTCTCTCAACAATTAATTCACCGATTTGCTCAACTAAGATCGTGATTTTCTCAAGAAATCTCCTGCATGATTTTCTCTCGTGCTCTCTACAGATGTTCTCATGCATGATATTCATATCTCAACGATTTCCTCGTTTTTTGAAGCCCCTTTTGTGCGATTTATATGGACAATTTTTCAACTGATATTAAATTATCAAAATCATTGCAAAAGTCTTTGTTCATATTGAGGTCTGTATTGAGGACCATATGAAGGAACGGATGGAGGATTGGATGAAGGACCAGATTGAGGACCGGATGAAGGATCAGGAATTGTTTTAACATAAAGATATGAAGGTTAGTAAATGTAAGATTTTTTTCTCATTAGTAAATGAGATTGAGCACGAGTAAGAGATGTTTGTTATTTCTTTATGACTTAGGAAAATTTGTAAGTGAATGACGAATTGAGGTTGTAAGAAACTCATTTTTTGAGAAGACATTTATTGTTTTCTTAAGTCTTTGAGAGCAAAAGAGAAATGCTATGAATTGGAAGCCTTGTTAAAGCATGGTGAAGGATAAAGTACATTGTAGCCTTCCCATTGTATGTGGTCTCGTAAGAGAGTTACTTATAATAAAATTGAAGTCTTTTTGCTACGTATCCTAGATCCGCCCAAAATTGAATAAGGGGATCTTAGGTACACCTTGCATAGTGTGTTGTGGTGAATATTTGCATGGTTGATTTATGATGTTTAATTTCTAGTTTTGACATAAACACGTTTGTAATGTATCATTTAACACATCATACATTGAGTACAAGGAAATCAAATTCATGCACACAAATTAATGACAATCAAGCACATATGATCAAGCATATGTGAAGAGAATTCTCAAACATTCAATTCCTCAACCACATCAATAATGGACAAATCAAAGGATTTCGAACTCAACACATCATGGAGCATTTGAAGTTAAATTGTAACTTGCAAATAATGTTTGTTGTAAGATTACTTGATCAAGTTGATTTGTACTGGAAATAGTGTATTTGTAAGTGTAATCAAGTTGAGTTGAATTGAATTTGTCATAAGGTGCATTTTCGGGTGAGCCCAACACCCTAGAGTAATTTTGAGTCGAAATTGACAAGGATGAGTAGTTGAAACTCAAAATCATTGTAAACATCAAGTTTTTGGGTGCATTTTCGGTAGTATCTGACACCCTCAAATTTTTAGAAGAAAGCAATAAAAGTTCAAGCAAGCGAATACAAGAAAGCGTGAAAAAAAATCAAGCGAGCGTGAAGTTCAAGCGAACAATTCAAGTGAGCGAGTTGCAGATAAGCCTTCTTATGTCGAGTCAAATTGTAATCGGGATCTACCTACACAAGGAGACCTCATTTAGTGTTTTTTAAAATGGCTCGAAATCTAGAATTATTAGAGTTACTGAACACTCTAATAAACACCATTGAAGACAACACAATGATATTAAACAAAGAAACTCTTTAATCAGTGCTAACTTTTTTGCAAGTGACACAAGATAAAGTTAGACTTCTTCAATATCTATCCTAACTAGTGAGTGATGAAATCAGGGATCTCAAAAATCAACAACCAATGAAGTGTTCTGAACTAGTTTTTGTTCAACACAATCCTCTCTATGATGATTATGATGATGATGATGATTTTGATCAACAATCAGTGAAGAAGAAACTCAATAAGACAACTTCATATGTAGAGGAAGATGAATCTATTCATGAACCTACTTTTCAAGAGTTTTCTTTTGATTTTAATGAAGAAAACCTTTCAATGATGCAACAACATGTAGTAAATCCACTTCCACGGATTTCAAAGAAACGAGTTCATAATACTCTTTCCAAGAACATCATTAGACCTTGGGAACAAATCATTTAAATCAAGAATATAACATGACTTAGATATGAAAAGGAAGTTACCTTTCATATTCCCGATTATTCTAGACCAATCAAGTTTCATAATGCTGGATTCCTTCAATAAATCTCAACTTCACCTGTTCAAGTTCAACATCATAATGTGACATGCCGACATTGTAATCGAGTTGGTCACATGGAGAATCAATGTTTTGATCTCCATTCTTGCCATCATTGTGGCAAGCATAACCAACAAATGTTCAACACTGAAAAAACCTGCAAGATTGAAGATTCACTATGGGTGGATTGATCCTTGGTAGAGGTCATCAACAACCAATCGATTATATAAGTCTTACTGAAGAATTCAATCTCGAGTAAAGACCAATATTGTAGCACATAACATTTTTTTACCTCACATAAGTGGTCCCCTTATGGTGTAGCTTTCGAGCATGGACCTCACGGAATGAGATAACATGTGGTTTTTTCTGCATGCCCACTTTGTGTTGTACTCAAATAGAATAAGTATGGTACTCTCTTGAGCATATAAGGAGGGAGTAAAATGATGAAAATCTCATGCACCTTAAAGGGGGGAGTTAAAAATTCCAGTGATGATGGTTCATGAAACCACTTGTGGTCTCTCCTTTCAGCTGACAAAGGGGGGAATTGATGATTGAATTGAAGATGGTTGTCAGACTAAAATTTTCGACAACAACAAGCATCAAATATGCCATATGGGCATGAAATTTTCCAAATGGGCAACTGTGGTCTGTAGATGCCAGACTTTAGAAAAATTATGGTTCAATAAGTTTAAGTTGAATCATACATAATTGGGATGTTGATTTTGATTTTGAGAGAAATGATGTGGACGTTTGGTTCACATAGATGGTCATTCGACCTAACAGAGAAAAAGCGGATCCTTTTGCATTGTAGCTTGGCATTTGATCAAGTTAGGCATTTTTCAGGGATGTGTCAGACTAGAAGCTGATTCACTTCTCTTGGTTTGCTCTTATCATATTGGAGTTTACATTAAGTGAACAAATTGCATGCATCCTGGCTCACATGATTACATAGTGAGATTTTCCAGAGATGCCAGACTTTGGCAGGATTATGGTTCAATGACTTGCAATTGAATCATACAAATTATACATTGTGATGCTATTGGACACCTAAAAGTGTCAAGATTGGTTATGGTCATCCAAAAACCATCATATACATGGTATCAATTGATCAATGGTTATCCCAAACCACAAATTCAGAGATCACTTTCAGTGATACACTGATAGTAGAGTGGTGATACTACATGTTCACCAATTAGTAGAAGACATAAGATTCTTCTAGCTCAAATAATTGGCAAAATGATCAAATTGTCAAGAAATCAGGGAATGTTAAGATATTGCAGTTGTTCACTTCCATATCTCACCTAGCTTCCAGTTCATTTCAAATGAACAAATTCAACATCCAGATTGGCGGTTTTTCAAGCAGTTATTCATTGAGGCTCAACTCAGGAGTTTCAATATGAAGACTTGGAATTGATACCAGTTTATGATTTATTGCTGGTTTTATTGATCAGACTTGTGATTGAGGGGGGGATTGTTAGCCTATGGCTTACCTTAATCAATCACTAAGTCTAAATTGTCACGTATATTTGTATTATTCATTTAGGATATTAGTAATATATCCTCAAGTGATGACTAA
Source organism: Picea mariana (assembly GCA_032191745.1). Lineage (NCBI taxonomy): Eukaryota > Viridiplantae > Streptophyta > Pinopsida > Pinales > Pinaceae > Picea > Picea mariana. The sequence continues at coordinate 87,374 of JASDQU010738061.1, read as the reverse complement.
TGATTTAGCTAAGATTGCCTAGTCTAGTCATCATGCATGATTTTAGGATCTAGAGAAAATCTCTCTATGAGGTGGCATCACCCATTGTACTATAAATATGTAACATTGGAGTGAATACATGTGAGTGTTGGCTAGTATGCCTTTTCCATCATCTTCTTGTTATTAATTATATTTTATCAATTAGTATCAGAGATTATTTTTTTGATCAATTGGTATCATAGCTTATTTTCTTTATCATTCACCATTCCATGCCCCCCAAAAGCCTATCTTCAACCCTAATATTTATAAAAGAAAAATCAATGGGGCGAATTTGAACCAATTTCCCCAAAAATGGTTTGCCAAATCCTCATTAATATACAATAGATTGTCCTTAATATATTGTTGGATTAATATCTGATCAGACATGGTTTATTTTTCATGGAACCATCTGAAGATATCTTGATCTAATCTGTTTGCTAATTGGTTTATCAGTCTGGGCATCACTGGGAAATGGCCACACCAAAAAATGTACCCTTGAAAGAACCACATATCTCTCCCAAAGTATGCACATTTTGGAGAAAATATTCAGAAGTAACCTATTTGGCGATGTTTTGAACAAAACCCATGTTTTAGTTTTGTAGATTCTTCTTTATTTGGCTAGAAATCACGTTAAAAAATAGTTGTTTAGTTCTGATCGTGCCCAAGATGTCTGGACTATTGGTAATGGTCTGGACGTTTCTAGAATATTTTTGCATGCATTTGGCTATAATAATCACGTCACAATCCCATTCCATGTCAAAGAATCAACAAATGAAAACCATAAAATCAAAATAAATAAAAAAACTCAAATATTTTAAGAGTGGCTATGATTCTGTAGCTACTAAAAAAAACAAAAGAAAATCACAAACAATTTATAAAATAAATTAAAACTAAATCTAAAATAAACACATTTCAATTATAATTCAATTAAAGAAAACATTTGAACAATCAACAAATATTTTGGTGGCCAAATGATATAATTTATTTCGTTGGAAATACACCCGAAGCACGCCATTCTTCAACGATTTTCTGTCCATATACATGTTTTAACCATATGTTCATGTTATTTATTCAAAATATATAACATGTCTTTCCCTTAAATCGAACAACTCTTGGCTCGTTTCAAGTCCTTAAAATGTATTCTTTGAAGGCGCAAAGTAAGATGCACAGAAGTAACCTGAATCAATTTGTTTCATTTCAGGCAAAGTACAAATAGTGTTTTTTTATTTTTTTTTACTTTTTAACAAAAGCTTAGGACTTGCATTATTTAGATTCAAATCTGTGTTCTTGTGTTTGTTCATTAATATGCATTTTTTCAAGGTGCAAATCAAACTTTTAAAAATTAAACCTTTACTTGAATTACTTGAATCTGCCAAAGTGTTCATTTAACACATTAATGCATTGAAGAAAAATTATGACAAAACTAACGAAAAGCCATGATAATTCAAGTTCAAGCAAATCAAACCATGGCATGAATTTGAATAATTTCATATGTGCATGCACACCACGTTGAATATCCAGAGAAGTGAAATATTCAATGACGCAAATAAATCAAATCACCAAAACCTCATCTCATAAAATATAAGCCAAAGAATTGATGAAAGAATGCCACCACATAAAGGAAATCACCAAATAATCTTAAAAACAAAACAACCCAAAAACAATCAAAAGCAGAGTTTACAAATTTCAAATGGGGGCCCTTTAAATTTTATAAAAATTTAGGGGGAGTTGTTGGGGCCCAACATATACCTACCTGTATTCCAATCGTCTAATGGAGACTTATTTTGTGGATTCTCCTTCAAGTCTTTTTCTCCAATCACTTTATTCACCAATCGACACTCACAAAGATACAAAGCTACACAGAGGTAGTTATAATAACTAACTTTACCTAACATGTACCAATAGTTAAGATGTGGGTGTCCATATGAATTAAATGCATATAAAAACTATAAAAGTATATAAATTAGTAGAAAATTTCATAAAATTGGACAGGAAAGAGATTTCTCATTATAATTGAAGCAACAAATTATGTGTAGAGATATCACTAGTTGGAGCTGTGGCATTGATTTGAAACTGATGTTTGGATTCCTCTTCTTGGTCCACCTAAGGAGCCTCACACCTCTTAGATTCTCATTCTGACAAAGTCATAAAAGAGAAGGATTATCTTTATAGTCAATATAATTGAGCAAGAAGGATACAACATGGGTTTATAGGATTGAAAGAGGGGAATTATTCAAAACCACAGGAAGGGGATTGCATACTTAGCAGAGGTTTGTCAACATAATGATGTTTTTTGGGATGATCCCTCTCTCCTCAACCCAATGGAACTTATTTATACCTTATAAAGTTGGTTGGAGTATTTAGGCATGGGTTATAATGGATAATGACCAGAAAAAACCCATAAACTCTTCCCAAAAAGGTGCATTGTTTGAAAATTATATATTGTTTAGTGTATTATGATGCATATACATGATGTACAATTGTTAGAGAGAATATTTAAAGTTTCATACATGAGTTTTACAAATTTTAGGGAATGTATATAAAGTTTCATATGTGAGTTGTACAACTATTAGGGAGCATATATAAAGATGCATACATGAGTTGTACAACTATTATGGAGTGTATGGATTGCCAAAAGGTGTTTTTTTAGATACTTTGAGTAGGAATAAAGGGGGATTTTTGTCTATAAGTAGGAAAGGAATTAACAATAGGTCCAATCAAGTGCATCCATGTGATTAGGTGTAAAAATATGCTATAACAATCATCTTCTTTCCACTTTGATTTGTCCTTAATATTTCGACCATGAGCTATAAAATCCTTTTTATTTTGTAAAATATTTCAAGATAAAATCAAATTAATACTATCATGGAGTTCCAAAGCACCACATGAACCCCTTTTTATGTCTTGTAATATAACATGTGTGGGACTTTATGTTTCCCATTTTCTATTTCAACTCTAGGATTACTAGCAACCAAATCATTACTTTAAACTTCCAAGTGTTTTTTCTTCATACACTTGATTTCATGTAGTCATGATATCTATCCTTTGATAAATTGAACTACCCCCTCACTAGTTTGTAGCCTCTCACCATCATTCAAGGAAGCGAAATGGGGCTGATTCCTTTTGGGTTCATTCCTTTCCTCATGATTATTCTCTCTAATTTCCTCATTAGAAATTTCATTGTTTCTAATCAAACTAGCACTAACAATGGCATAGGAAGTTCTTTAAACAAATATGATTCCAAAATACAAGGTGGGGTAAATAAATTTATCATTTCATACTTGAGAAGTACTGGGGCCTTTCATGGAATTTGTATGGTCTTCATCACCAATCGTGTGTTTTCCCAATTTTATTATTTTCTAAGAACTTGGTTTCCAAGAATATACAACATACAAAGTCAGGAAATGTTAACATTTGCATTAGTTTAGCCATGTAGAGTATACCACATGTTTTTTTTCATTCTCTCAGTTGGTTAATACAATTCTCTCTCTCTCTCAAATTTGCAAGATTTGTGTGAATTGTTTCTCGCTAGATTCTTTGTGCAAGTTTTAACCAAATTCTACATTGAAATCCTAGAAATTCTATAGTTGATGTGACCTAATCGGCACATTCCTTATTACGACCCTCCAAGTTACATCCTTCACACTACCATCGATAATACATTACTCTCCTTCAACATATGATGATCATAATATAAGCATTGTTCATAAATATGGAATTGTAAAGAACAAAGAGAATGAGAGTAGGTATAGTGAGCCCCCTTCTACTCAACCGAGATTTGAAACCATTGAAAACCATGCTAAACAGGATGAGGAAACCCTAGTTTTATTCAATGTAAAGGAGAATATTGAAGGAATCCCTCAACTAAGAATAATGGTTTTCAAGTTTCGAGAAGAAGAAGAAACCTTAAAACTAAGCAAATTAATGGATATCAACAATTCTAAGAGCACCAAAAATGAGGAAAAACTTTGAGATATATTTTCAAGGAAGTGGGTAGAGGATGCTTCATATGCTCTTCATCAACCTAGTTCATATCCTTATGTTGATCAATCCTTTAATTCCCAATAAAATGGAAGACTTGATATGTGGTATCTAAACTGGAGATAACAACCTCATGACTATGAGATTCCTAGGTAAATAAGGCATACCTTCAGACCCTGTAGTCATGCCATGTACATAAAACTATATATCACTCACCCTCTTGAATTCTTTTTCTTGCATAAGAAATGATTTTTTTTCCCCATTTTTTCATATTATCGAGTATCCATGAGTCACCTTCCTCCAGAAGTAACACTCAATTGTATGGTAATTATGTTTTAGAAATTGTAGCATACATATTTTGTAACACACCCTAGACTCACTTATGGGAATATGTCACCGAAAACCCAACTTCTGTCAAGCACTAAATTTTTGAATTTTCTGCAATTCATCCCATTAATTATGTAATAAAAATAATTAATTATCATGACCTGCATATGAACACTCATGAATTCCTAACATCATATAATTCTCAATCATAATTATAAAAATTATAAGCATTACATAATTAACACAAATAACCACCTAATAATCATCATAAACACATAAAAGAACACTTATATTATAAATAAAATCACCAA
>JASDQU010738061.1:16735-27864 GCA_032191745.1 Picea mariana | reverse complement strand
GAAATAATTAAGGATAAAGTTCATATCAACATATTATATGGCTAAAATATAAAACTAATCAATAATAGTTTAGATGGAAAAGTGCTTAGTAAGAGAAAAAAAGGATACATGAATTTAGGGAGGATTGAAGTCTTCTAGGAACAACAAAGAAAAGTGATACATAAAGAGAGAGGTTGCTACACTTACTGTAGCAACACTTGTGTTATGTCATGTTGGAAAACCATACATAGTATAGGAAAATGGAATGCATATGCATTCATGAGCATGTTAGTGATGCAATATTAGTGCATATGGATATGTTGTAATATATATATATATATATATATAACATGATGGTGACTAGGAGTAGTCTATTGTTATATATATTATGATTATGAAGTTTCCAATGAGGGTTGTTGTGCCAAGAAAGAGATAATTATTGCATCGCGGCAAGTGTTGCTAATAATGTTGTTGCATATAAAAGGAAGCAACACAAATCTAAACTGTTGATTATAAGGCTTATAACAGAGGCATGAGAGCTTCTATTGCAATCAACTAGCTAGGTACCATTAAATTTATTTAATGGTAGTTATGCAGATATGAGTTTTATGTAATTTATTACATAATTGATAAAGGAAATTTTGGTAATAATTTCCTCAGCCATAGTTTATTTTATCACATTATTATATTATTTGAATGCATTAATGCAAATAAGATACCACTAGGTGTGGTAAAGGCTGTAGGCCTATAATAATTAATAAATATTCTTAGCTTTTGAGTGCATACAATGACATAATGGCATGTGATGTTAATTGGTTATGAGATAATAACCAAAGAAATAAAGGGTAATAACCTATTATAGGAATGGATTCTAGAAAATAAGTCATGTATGAAACCATGACATGGTTTGTTATGGAAAGGCTATGTACCAATCAAATATCCAATGAACTTCATACTTTTAAATAATGTTTGGAATGCAACCTTTTTGCTAAAACTAATGAAAACCACATAGTTATATTCTCGGTGTAGTGTTCGGGTCGAAAAGGAAGGCATCCAAATAGTTGAGTAGGAAATAGGAAGTGTATGGAGAATGTGTCAATGCATTATCCAGACTTTCCAATTTACTAATGGTGAGATACATGACTTAGATATTGAACATTTTTAAGATCAATGCAAGAGTGCATTGAATAGATATACCTTGAGAGTTGCACTCATGCATAGTAAGTGGTAGAGTTTCACTTATGCATGATAGAATTGTTATGTTTGAATGCATTTGTTGAATGCGTTTTTGTGAATGCATGCATATATGTTATTTAATGGAAATGATTATGCTAACAACTGAACAGTTACAATCATTACTAACTCTTGGATTTGAGGACATTTCAAGGGATGTTATATATTGCAACAAGAAAGTTTCAAGTCAAGTAGCCACATGATAAGTAACTATAAGAATTCGTGTTCAAGAAATAGAGTAATAATTGTTAGAAAAAGAAAAACATAATTTTTGCACATGCACATGCAAATAATGATAATTTCATTCCATTTAATAAGCTATTTGATAGTTGTGATTGAATTGTTAAGTGTAGACAATTCTAAGATCACTTTGTAAGATTTCATACATGTTGCAATTAAAATCTATTGTACATGAAATACTAATCATCTATTGGCTGAATGCATGATGGAAATATTGATGGGAAAAGTGATCTACAGTATGGTATTAGTGAAAATACATAAGGAATACTACTTCTTATTTTTGCAACCACCAAAAAATTATGAGATGGAATCTCATACCTGGAGAAAATATGAATTCCCTTATGAAATTAATTTGAATTTCTAAATGAGAATTTTATAATATTCTCTCACAGTGATTGTATGTGTGTGATACATATGAGATAATAATTACTAAAGTTGGAATGCTTGGAAAGAACAACTATTGTTGGATACGCTAGAGACCATAAATGTAGAACTTTGGTGGGGTTTTGGTAATGAGTTAGTGCTCTGCTTGTGTGTAAAATACTTGGAAAGATGGATCGTTGATGGACTATATATCAGTGACGAGATACCTGAACCTGGAAGGGTGAGTGCAACAAGGAAGAGACAAATCAAGGATTCTTATGACATGGTAGTTGTAATCATGAGGGTGTGTCAAATGGAACAATGAGCTAAATTATTTCCTGAAGCAACAATATGGAATAGAGAAAATGACTTCCATATTGTTGGGCTCTAAATATTTCCTAAAAACAACCTCTATGCATCAGCCGAAGGTAGGCACTGGCACAAGCATTTTATTTGTTTCCTATGTAGGTTATTACCTTCCATTTTCAATACCTCATCCTCCAGAGATGCAACAACTGTGAAAGGAACAACAATCGTAATAAAGGGAACAACAATTTTTCCATTCAGATGAACGACACTACCTGCAAAGGGAGCAACAATTGTAACAAGGGAACGATGGTCGTTACGTTGGACCGAACTAATGATGTATTAATTGCATTGTAGTACTTTCCCAACTATCTAATTTTTCAATTGGAGGTTCGTAGACTTATGAAGCACACACAAAGTATATGCAGGATTGAAGCAGAACTAATCTAATCTAATGTCGAAGATACAACTGGAATTAAATCATTAATATAATGCATGAAGCTGAAACACACTACTTGGAATTGAATTTCTACAACACAGGACTGGAATGAAATTGTGTAAATGAAATTAATCTAGGAATGGAAAATTGTGTCAAAGGATAAACAACATGTGAAGAGAAACAAGATGAAACATGTGAGCTCACACTAACACTAAAGCAATCTCAAATTACATTAAAATAATCAAATGAAAAATCATGAAACAATAATGAAAGCATGAATCAAACTAAGAATCCCTTTCTCCAAAATTACAAAACCCAAACTCTACATAATAAGATTCATTACAGACTTCTACTTGAATCCTAATGACTAATCAATGAATACCCCCTCATGAAGAGAGATCACTCTCTTTTATACATGAGAGCCTTGAAGATAAGATAACCATCTCATAATTACAAATTCACTTTTCTCTCAACCAATTTCCCATTATTCCAAAATATAATCCCTTCAAATCCTCACACATATCTCTCATATATCTTGGATAAGATATGCCAACCAAATCTCCATGATCTTCTCCTTGGAATAGGCTTGAATTATCTCCTAAAATATTGAAATGGTGGAGGAATTATTCGAGAAGTCTTTTTGAATTAATCCTTCACATATTCCTACACATTACAAAGCTCACACATTTTTGAGATATATATGAAAACATGTTGATTTTCTAACATTTAATCACAAATTCCCTTTTAATACTAAAATGAATAAAGTGGAAAATAATAAGGTGAAACCCAAATATATTTATGAAAATGATATCATGAAAGGTTAATGGGGCATTGAAATGTGAAGAATGATGAAGGGAAAGGCAGATGAAAATATGACATTTCTGAGCCCCAACATACCCCCCAACCGAACGTGTTGCATGTCTGCATGCAACTGTGCATGGATCTTCTCAAGAAATTTTGGCATCTGAATGTTGGCTTTGAGTGATGATAATGAATGTTTCCAGGATGGGAATGTCATGAGTAACAACTGGAATTTTCTTAGGGTTGGTTCTTGTGTGACAACCATGAATATAAAGAATGTTGGTTCTTGTGTTAACAACATTCATTTCATTATTTGTTCTCTTGTTGTTATGACAATAATTTACCCATATAATTTACTGGAAAATATAAGCTATCAATGTGCATAAGGAAACATCACTGAGTATAAGAAATCCCTTTTTCATATTTGTGAATCCTGCCAATATCTATATCAATGCTTATGAAGCAAAGTGCAATAGAGTATCGTTGGAAAAGAAATGTTCGTAAATTGTAAATGAGATAAAAAATGGAATGATGGTAGTGGAAAAATGAAGTGATGATAGAGAATAAAGTCCCCTACCCCCCAACTGAACTGGTTGCATGTTTTCATGCAACTTGGCAGGGGTCATGGAAGTGAAAAGGAAATGGAGCTTGGTGAGGGAATTTTCCAAATTATTCATTGCTAGCAGTTGAGGAATTACATGATTAAAGTTTAGAAAATAACATACCTCCACTTACCCAAAATGTTGATGAACCATGCAATAGGAATATGGCTGATGCAAAAACTAGAGCATGAAAGATGTCACTGTTGCAGAATCATGTGAAAGGTGACTTTTTCTATAGCTGCGACTGTTGTAACTGCTGGATCAAAGAATGTGAAGTGGAGGAATCTAAACTATTGTTGAGGAAGTATGAAAGTGGAACTGTAGTACTCTCAAATCGCTGAAGTCATGTTGTTGTAACCGCTGAGGATGTCAGGAAAAAGTGTATAGTCTTCACCCGCTACAACCTGTTGGTACAATTCTAGTCATGCAAATGAATGTGTCGATGTCGAGCATAAAGAGAAGTCATTGGATTACCGACCATTGATGAATGTCGTTAACCAATGCGAGGGAAACTCACCATTGATGTCAATGAGTGCCAATGTACTCGAGTACATCTTGCGAAGTGCGAATAGATTTGTTTATGTCGAGCCACTTGCAATATCTGACGATCAAGGGACGATGATGTATTCCCATGATTCTCAGGGAGAGAACTTGCCATTAAGGAATGCAAGCCTCCAAGTACTCAAAAGGAACTCTAGTCTATATCCCAGATAAGGTGTTGAGGTCAATGGGGAAAGACATGTTGAAAGGTGGGCCTTAAGGAATCTCACATCATTCAATGCAAGTTTTTACAAAAAGATTGGTAGGATTATAGGAAATATCTCTGTAACAACAGTGTTTATGGAAAGGCAATGTAGTCATGGAAAAGGAGGTAGGATAGTTTTATTGACACAACAAAGTGAACTGAAAAATATAAAGATATGTATGTGACTCAGGAAGATATGCGTGTGTGAAGTCATGAAGGATAATTCAATGGAAGATGGGCTTCAACATAGGGATGACCAATCTACTTTGAAGGAGAAATGGGAAGAAATAATTCATGACACAAAATGGTTTTATGAATGGTCATTGTGTAACAACAAACATCATGATGTTTATGATGAGTAACAACTCCTTCAAGCAGTCAACAAAGCATTTTTTTTCAAAAGTTTTGTGATTCTTGAAAATCATTTCAGCAACAAAATACAATCGTTTTTGAACCTGAAAAATGTGAGTACTAATCCTACATGAAAACTGTGAGAGCTTCCAAAAATATGAAATGCAGGAATGAGTACGAATGCGATCAAATCAAATTCAAAAAAAAAGTACGTTTTACCTGTTTCCCTTTGCGTGCAAGTTTTGTCGTCGATTGTTGTTGAAGTGAATCAATGAACCAAGTTAGGGTAAATGTAAAAACATTACTCTGATATAGTTTTCAAGAATTTATTGAAATCCATTTGCTAAAGTTTTTTTTTTTTTTAAGTAGTTTTTCTTATATTTGNTTAATATATATATTTTTTATAATAAAACAAAACAAACTGAAATAAAATTCTAGTTTTTTTTTTTTTTAATAAAACAAACAAAACAAAATAAAATTCTTTGTATATATATATAACAAAACGAATAAAAGAAAAATAATTTTTGTTATATTTTTTTTTATAATAAAACAAAAAGAATGGATGGAAATCATCCTTTCATAGAAACCTTCATCTTTCTATACCTGCACCACCAGGCCACCATGAATGCCCCAGGCTGATAGGAGAAGTTTGTGGCGCCCACGTAGTATCAATATCAACATATGAAAAATACTGAAGAGGCAAGCTCCAAGTTCTTCCCACCACTTGATCACGTATCATACCAACACTTTATCTTATTATGCGATCAAGTGGTGTATGAAGAAAATAAATAGGTTTACTGAGCATGCTTCTCTCTTCCCCAACGTGAGGTCACAGATGCGCTGCAGAATAAAGGAAGATCTATTGTTTCTCCTCAGCAATCATCATTCAAATAGAGCTTTCATATGCACAATGATTAGCGAGAATTAACACCACTACCTGTTTCAGAACCATAGTCATTATTGCTCTCCACTCAATTCTCATACAGGATCGACATCAATTCTATGTTTCTCATACAGAATCGACATCAATTCTCTGTTTCACATTTTCCTGTTCGTTGGTCTCTCGCCTTTTCCACTGTCTCCAAACCGAATTACTTTTACTAGTCTACTGACACCAACGAGAGAGCTGAAGCATTACTTACTAAAATGGTTTCTGCACTTGGCTACTCATTCTCTCTCTTGATTAAGTAGAGTGATTAAGCTGGCGGGCTGCGAGATAATATCGCTAATACAATAAACAAAAATCATTGTCAATCATTATTACATAACAAAACTGCCAGATAATTTTACATAGATAACGCCAATCAAAGTTAGAATCACAACTGTAATCATCCTATATTCAAAATCCATATGTACTATCTTGGAACTATAGATGGGGGCCATGGATATGGAACTCAATATGATGAGTCTCCATCTCGATCTATGGGCTCTGCTACTTTAACAACTGCATCAAGGAATGGATCAACGACTGGATAGGGATTTATTCTTCTTTCTCAAAAAGTGGTTTATGAAGTTTGTTCCCAGTTGCCAAATTCCTATTCATTTTACGCCTGACAAAACGTATACCAAGGCCACCGATACCCACAATGTGACAGTCCCTCTGATCGATAATAAAATAAGAACCTATACCCTCGAAGAACCCTATACTGAAGACGTGAACTCTATATACACAAAAAAATACCACATCCCGAGTGTGTGTGTGAGGTCACCGATGGATGAGGAGCGATTGATTGATTCGATTCGATTGATTGAAAACATATTTCATGGGTGGGGCAATCCACTAGACATTGATACATCATTTGAGGTGAGGCGATCCACCGGACGGGAAGGAAACATACAACATAGTTTAAGGTGAGGCGGTCCAACTGATGAGTATTCTGGTAGAGGCATTGATTCAATTTGATTCTAGCAATTGATGAGTATTCTGGGGAGGCAAGTTCCAACTAATTCATATTCCAGAAGATATGTATGCTATTGTTGGATCAAGTTAAACAATAGATTCTTAGTCAACTGATATTTATGTGACCCAGAGGAATGATGGAGGAAAACTTCCCCCCAAATAAGTGAAGGATCCATAAGATACACAACATCATAATAATTTTAACTTAATGAAGCTCAAAGAAAATGCCGATGGATAGAAAATTCATGAAAGTCAACACATAAAAATTTCAAAAATAGTTATGTGACAGTGTTCCATTACCTCCAGACGTGGAATATATATATTTTTGATTTAAGAGATCATAACAATCCATGGATTTTGGCCGAGGAAACTCCAACTATACCAATGAAATCATTATGAAAACAAACTTTCTTAGTTAATATCTTCCTCATCCTTCAAAAATGCTTACTAATAGATTTTCCATTAAGTACTTTAATATGAATGCACGTTGAAAATTTTAGTTGATCATGGGCACCTCCACCGGATAAAACAACGAGTTCTTACTGTCGTTTCAATGTTTCTTTGCATTTAAAATTCATTAGCTGAAAGATATGAATGAAAATATAGGAACCAACATGCATGGGAGATATCAAAGAAGGTGGGTTTTTTGTTGATAGTGGACCGTAGAGATTAGATCTTGGCCATTTTTTCAAAGATAGGTTGATCCGGGGAAGGAAGATCTATAGCTTTATAGTGTACCACTAGACATAGATATATTCCTTGCTGCTGAGATTAGTATGACTGCTATTTTGTTTGTTTGTAGAGTTATTTCCAGGCATCTACGGGATAAGGGACAAAGGAAAAAACATGGCATTGCTGCCATGCAAACCAAAAATAAACCAGGCCGAAAGTTAAAAACAAGATTGGACCTTGGGAGGGTTGTTGCGTGAGAGTTATGTGTAACTGTTTCTGTCACCTTCATTGATTATTTCTAGGCCTCTTATCTTCTTATTCATTTATATTGTTATTGTTATTATTATTATTATTTTCTAATGTACTTACTGTTTTATTGTTTTGATTTGCAGACATAAGGATGAGCAAATTTTTATTTATGTATTTTTTTCTATTATGTTTTAAAATAAAAAATAAAATAAATTTGTAAGCAAATTGAAACAAATTGTAGACAAAAAATAGATTAGGCAATTTTCCATCGTCAATCAATTAATCTTCTTGAAATCAATCAGTCATCCTACTTTATGATCCTCGTGATCTCACTAAGTGCGGAGGAGAGCATACTTATTCTAAAAAATAAAAATAAAAAAACTTGAAAATAACTCCTACCTACACTACGCTAATTAAAAATGAGAGAGTAGACGTGTAGTCAAATAGCCAATGTAGCCATGCATGTAATAATAATAAGAATATGTCCTCTTTCAATTTCATAAATGACAATCGAGAATATGAATGCACGTGCGAAATTAGCTGTTGAAACTGTAAATTAAAAGAATAAAAATAAAAACTAAATGGAACTAACCTAGTACTCTCTTGAAACCATCGTTAAATCAGGCTTTCGTAGGCACAATTTGTCTTTCTTAGATCATGCTACAGCTCCTCGTTATTATCCTCGACCTCCTACCCGCCTAATTGTTTTTCATTAAATGTGTAGGATCCCTCGAATGTTGATGCCTCGTTCATTGCTGGAAGAGTAATTACACCCTCGACTGCTGTCAAGATCTCCTCTTTGTGAGAAGAGGAGATCCCGACCTTTGCAAGGATTCGAGTGAGCAGTTCCAAGATTAAAATAATTTCTAAAACATCTTGTTAAAGATATTATTACATCACCCAAAACTGAAATCTAAATGAAAAAACTTAAATAAAAGAACTCTTATTGAAACAAAAAACAATTACTCTTCACAGTTGCAAAAATCAAATGCTCTTGGTAGTTGGCAGGGAGAACATGAGGAGTCTCCATTCAAGTAGTTGCTATGAACCCTTACCAACACATGTAGATCACACTTGCAGAAATTGAAACACTCTTTGCAGAAATTGAAATTACTCTTGTGGAAATTAAAACACTTTTTGCAGAAATTGAAATTACTCTTGCGGAAATTGAAACACTCTTTGCAGAAATTGAAATTCACACTTACGTAGTTGGCAGGGAGAACATGAGGATTCTCCACTAAGTATATTCTATGACCCCTTACCAACACATCTATATCACACTTGCATGAATTGAAATGAAAAATAAACCGATACCTCAATCCATCGTGGTTCCCCGACAACGACGCCAAAATGTTGGGCTCTAAATATGTCCTAAAAACAACCTGTATGCATCAACCGAAGGTAGGCATTGGCACAAGAATTTTACTTGTTACCTATGTAGGTTCTTACCTTCCATTTTCAATACCTCATCCTCCAGAGATGCAACACCTGTGAAAGGAACAACAATTGTAATAAAGGGAATGACAATTGTTCTGTTCAGATGAATGACACTACCTGCAAAGGGAACAAAAATCGTAACAAGGGAACGACAGTCGTTATGTTGGACCAAACTAATGTTGTATTAATTGCATTGTAGTACTTGCCCAACTATATAATTTGTTAATCCAAGGTTCGTAGACTTACAAAGCACACACAAAGTATGTACAGGATTGAAGCAAAACTAATCTAATCTAATGTCGAAGCTACATTTGGAATTAAATCATTAATATAATGCAGGAAGATGAAACACACTACTTGGAATTGAATTTCTACAACATAGGACTGAAATGAAATTGCATAAATGAAATTAATCTAGGAATGGAAAATTGCATCAAAGGATAAACAACATGTGAAGAGCAACAAGACGACACATGTGAGCTCACACTAACAATAAAGCAATCTCAAATTACATTACAAGAATCAAATGAAAAATCATAAAACAATAATGAAAGCATGAATCAAACTAAGAATCCCTTTCTCCAAAATTACAAAACCCAAACTCTACATAATAAGATTCATTATAGACTTCTACTCGAATCCTAATGATTACTCAATGACTACTCCCTCATGAAGAGAGAGCACTCTCTTTTATACATGAGAGCCTTGAAGATAAGATAACCATCTCATAATTACAGATCCACTTTTCTTTCAACCAATTTCCCATTATTACAAAATATAATCCCTTCAAATCCTCACACATATCTATCATATATCTTGAATAAGATATGCCAACCAAATATCCATGGTCTTCTCCTTGGAATAGTCTTGAATTATCTCCTCAAATATTGAAATGGTGAAGGAATTATTCAAGAAGTATTTTTTAATTAATCCTTCACATATTCCTGCACATTACAAAGCTCACACATTTTTGAGATATATATGAAAACATGTTGATTTTCTAACATTTAATCACAAATCCCCTTTTAATACTAAAATGAATAAAGTGGAAAATAATGAGGTGAAACCCAAATAAATTATGAAGATGATATCATGAAAGGTTAATGGGGCAATGAAATGTGAAGAATGATGAAGGGAAAGGTGGATGAAAATATGACATTTCTGAGCCCCAACACAACTACAAAATGAATACATGAATTGGTTCTTGAAAGTAGGGCACCAGGTGGAAAACAAGCTTCATTAGCAAAGGCATGGAGATTTTTGAAGAATTTTGAATGTACACATATACAATGCACTATAGAGAATGCATAAATAAGGGGGAGGGGAATGTAATACCCCTAGGATGAACCTCAAATTGTACATACAAATGTAATTATACATATAATATGGTGAGATGATGGGATAAGATATTTATTTCATTTCTGTGAACATTAAGTCATTGCACGAGAATCTCATACGAAAAGAGTGCACACATTTTATAATGTATTACGCACCTATGTAAGTGTGCGAGGATTGCACACTAAAGGAAGGGTGCACACCATCTTGAGTTTTGTGTACAATGGAGTAAGTGTGCGGTTTTGGGGCCATAGTGTCTTTGTGTATATGTATTTTGAGGCCAGAGTGCCTGTGTGGTTATTAGGTTGGAGAGACATATGTTAAATGACAAGTGATCCATCATTGTAATATGTATTCACATGCAAATATTAATGAAAAAAAATCATTGCCACAGACCAACCATGTAAAAGAGTATGGGAGGATAAAATCCACTAGGTAGGGAAAGGGGATAAGCAAGGGGGATTCATCATTCATTCA
>JASDQU010738060.1:222519-284859 GCA_032191745.1 Picea mariana | reverse complement strand
GTTAATGGATAAATTACTAAATGGACAAGTGGTTAGAAGTGGGTTAACCCTAAAATAAGGAAAGTGGGTTAAGATGGTTAAAAGGTAACCCCTTGAAGAAGCTACATGAAAGTATAAATAAGAGGCAATGCTCTCTCATGTTAATCACACTTGAGAATATTGAATATCTATAGGTGTCTGTGATAACTAAAGGATATCTAAGCTGAATTTCAGAGGGATGGTGAAGTAAAGAAGACTGGAATTCAAGGGAGGATACATTCTTTTGATGATGCTTTCTAAGTTATGTAATTTATAGGTCATCTCACCATTTTCACAATAATTTTTTTTTCTAGAATGATTCAGACTATGAAATTGGGAGGCCATTGAGGAAACATATCCAAGTAGCTATGGTACAAATTTCAGCTTGTGGGTCATTGTATTTTTGGAGTTACACTCCGTGGAAAATAGGGTTTGTGGCTAGTCTTGAAACTATTCTAAAACACGTGTTTCGGGTAAAAACATCATAACTTCTTCATAACAGATCCAAATTCAGTAAGACCAAATGTTTTGGTTAGATTACATTCTGTAGTATTCTTTGTACAATTTTCATAACCATACAACAAATATTTCGTGTGGGGCACACTCTACAAGTTCACTCTCTAGAATAAGCCAGAATTCAACAAGGTATGCCATTTTTGCTATAACTCCTTTTCTGAGAGCTTCCAAGTAGTGACACCCGGAGAAATTGCATAAAACACACTAAATAATTATGTGTATTATTTTCATATCTTTATTAATTATAGGGACATAGTTATGATTATTTCAAGTTAGGGTTATTGATTAATCCAAAACTAGTCATGTGAGACTAAAGTAAAGTTTGATGAAAATGCTAGTCTCTTGTTGTTAAAGTTAAGGAAGGTTTGCAGGTATGTGATCATATACACCAGGTCTATTACAGAGTTACAAATTAGATTTGGATGATGAAATTGATGAGGGATTTTGGTTGAGGTACATGTTGGGTACATGGTTGAGACAAGTAGTTGATGAGTTGGTACATACATGAGGTGTATAGTTGATGATGTTGGTACATCTTGATTAGTCATAGTTGATGAGTATTTGATGCATGATTGGTACATACTTGGTACATGGTTGGAGGCACTTGTTAGTAGTATTTTTTACACATGGTTTTTGGATGATGTAGCATACTTGTCTTGGTATATTATTATAAGCACATATTGATCTTGGTGATGATTATGAGTTGTTGTGTTATGCTTGGTTGAAGCACATCTTTGAGAGTTGTCTTGCTGATTGATATTGGTGAGTATATATGATTTGGTTTATAAGAGTGATGAGACAGGTTGTTGTGATAGGTTCTTTGGACAAGTTGTTGTCACATGTTATTCGTACACGTTTGGTGTATGGTTGATACACTTGTTCATGGTACAGGTTGAGGTACATGTTGGTGCATGGTTGATGCACTTGTTTATGGTATAGGTTGATTACAAGTTGTTTGGTATAGGTTGGTGCATGGTTGATGCACTTGTTTATGGTATAGTTTGATTATAGGTTGAGGTACATGTTGATGCATGGTTCAGGTTGATTGGTACATGTTTACATCAGTATATCTCACAGTGATAGTGTGACAATGGTTCCATCATTCTACTTATATGTCAGGGTGGTTGGACGGGGCAAGGACAGGTGGTTGTAGCCACCTTCCAGTTGTAGCCGAAGAACATGGGGGGTTGTAGCCTCCTTCTGGTTGTAGCCAGAGAATTGGGGAGTTGGATCTTCCTTCAGGTTGTATCCTGAGAAAATAGGGGGTTGGAGCCTCCTTCCAGTTGCAGCTGGAAAACAAGGGAAGTTGGTGCTTCCAATGAATGCAATTCTTAAATATATATAAGAAAAAGCATTCCGTGGTTTTCTCCTGCTTTGGGTTTCCACGTAAAACATCGATGTACTATGTATGTGTGTGATTTCTCATTTGTTCATTGTTTAATTACTCTGCAACTATTGGATGATAATGCTACATTGATATAACACTTGCATTTTATGGTGAAAAATGATTAAATTGCTCTATTACTGATTCACCCCCCCTCTCAGTAATCCAACAATATTTGCTACCTCAAATTCACTAAGAGATCACATACTTGCTTGATTTCTTACTTATTATGAGAGGATCTTTGATATGTATTTATACCCTTCCAAGTAACTTCTTTACTTGACTTGAGCCGATCTTTAACTTCTTATTTGCAACAACTTTTCTTCTTTAATTAATTTTCAGGTTGACTTGTAACTTCTTGTTGCAACCATTTGGGGGATTTTTGACGATACTTCGGGGCATCATCTTTAAGAGGGTGTAACTTCTCAACCATGAGAAACCACATGTAATACCACCTACCATTGGAAACGACATGACGAGGACCATCCATCTATGAGAGTTTTTCATGTAGTTATGATGTCCTTCATACTCTTTTTTCCAATCAACTTCGGGCTTCATGACCTCACCTCTCCATACTTCAAGGGATTCTTGTAGACTTATTCAAAGTGTCTCCCCATCAGGGCCATTCTTAAAGATATACCATAAGGGGACCACTTTGGAGATTTCTTCAAATACACCCATTACTTCTAGTTGACATCAATGACAAATAATTTTCCAACAATATCCCCCTTTGGCATTGATGGAAACACTCATGCTCCCCCTGTGACCAATGCTCCCCATGTATTTATGCGCTCCCCCTGTCTTCTTTGAAAAATTTCATGTAGATCACTGTGGGGCATAAAATACTCTAATTTTATGTCGAAGATACTCAAATTTATCTCTTGGGAGAGGTTTGGTGAAGATATCTGCAATCTATTCTTTTGTCCCAATGTACTCCAACTTGATATTCTTCTATTGATTTGTTCTCGTATAAATTTGAACTTGATAGGAATATGGTTGGTCTTGGAATGCATCACTGGATTCTTAGAGATACTTATAGCACTGGTATTGTCATAGAATATTGAAATAGGCTTGCCATATTCTACTTGTATGTCTTGCAGGGTTTGCTTCATCCAGAGGACTTGAGTACAACATGTTGTTGCTGCAATATATTTTTCTCTTGCTATAGACACGGATATTGAGGAATTCTTCTTACTTAACTATGACATCGGACAATCACCCAAGTAGAAGGCTACTCCACTAGTACTTATTCTATCATCAATGATTCCTGCCCAATATGCATCTATGTAACCAACCATAGTCAGCTCATTACCTTTCAGATACCAGAATCCAAATTCTGTTGTTTCTTTGAGATATATGAAGATCCTCTTTAATACCATAACATGAGTTTCCTTTGGCGTTTCTTGAAATCTTGCAACATGTCCAACTTCTTGCATCACATCTAGTCTTGAATATGTCACATAAAGTAGTCTTCCAATCATCGATCTATAGAGTATTTGATCTGCTTCCTTGGATTCATCATCTTTTCTCAACTTGAAACTAGTCACCATAGGCGTACTTATGGGTATGCAATCTTCCATTCTGAACTTCTTCAACATTTCTTTAATGTACTTGGTTTGGGAAATGAAAATACTTTCATCTAGTTGATATATCTGGAGTCCCAAAAAATAAATTCAACTCACCAAGTAGGGACATTTCAAACTCATTTTCCATGTCTTTCGAAAACTTATTACTCGACTTGTCATCATCACTTCCAAAGATGATGTCATCCACATATACTTCAATGCCAAGCATTATGTTCCGATCCACTTTTATGTAGAGATTTCTATCCGCATTTCCCTTTCTGAATCCTTGGTGTTGTAAGTACTTGTCCAATATTAAACACCAGGCTCTACGAGCTTGCTTGAGTCCATACAAAGCTTTGTTCAATATGCAAACATAGTTTTCTCTTTCTGAAAGTAGAAACCCTTTTGGTTGTTCGATGTAGACTTCTTCTTCTAATTCTCCATTTAGAAATGTTGATTTTACATCCATCTGATATACTCTGATTCTTTTGGAACATGCATAGGCCAAGATCATTTTACTTGCTTCCATTATGACAACAGGAGCAAAAGTTTCTTCAAAATCTACTCCTTCAACTTGAGCATATCCTTTGCATACTAGCATTTTCTTGTTTCTGGTTACCTTTCCATCTTCGTTTCGTTTGTTTTTGAACACCCATTTTGTACCAATCACATTTTTATACTTAGGTCTTGGAACCAGTTCCCATGTCTCATTCTTCTTTATTTGATTCAGTTCTTCTTCCATGGTCTTGATCCAATGTTCATCATTACTGGCTTCCTCAAATTTGTTTGGTTGAATTGTGGATATTAGTGCTAGATTTCTTTGTTCTAGTGTACATGCTTGCCCGCTTCCTCTGGTTTCTATTCCTGCATTTTTATCTCCAATAATTTGTTCTAGTGGATGATTCTTCTGAACTTGATGGTTAGGTGTTCTAGAAGGTATCTAAATATATTGCTAGTGTTTTTATTCTTGTTCTGCTTCTGGATGATTTTCTTCTTCTTATTATTCTATCTCTTCTTATTTTAGTTCTTCTTTTGCTTCCTACTCTTTTGAATTTTTGCTTTCTTCTATGGTTTTCAACACATTTGTTTCATCAATTTTTACATTAATTCTTTCCACTATCTTGTTGAGGATTATGTTGTATCATTTGTATGCCTTACTTTTGCTTGAGTATCCAAACAGTATGCCTTTATCAACTCGAGAGTCAAATTTTCCAATCTTGTTATCTTCTCTTTTTATGTAACATTTTCTTCCAAACAATCTAAAGTTCTTGACATTCGTCGGTCTTCCCTTCCATAGCTCACATGGAGTCTTGTCATTATTACTTCTAAGCATTCTTCTGTTCAAGATATGAATGGTTGTATGTACTTCTTGTACCCAAAATAGATTACTCAACTTGGAATCTTTCAACATGGTTTTGGCCATCTCCTGTACAATTATTTTCTTTCTTTCAACGACTTCATTTTGCTGAGGTGTCCTACTTGTGTAGAATTGCCTTTTTATTCCATGACATTCACAAAAGTATAGGAATTCTTTTGATGTGAACTCACCTCCATTGTATGATATCAAGCACTTGATTTTCAAATCAGTCTTGTTTTCAACCATCTCTTTGAATATCCTGAAACATTCGAATGACTCTGACTTTTCCTTGAGAAAACAGACTGCGGTCATTTTTGTAAAATCATCAATAAGTAGCATGAATTATTGTTCGTCATTTAACTCTTTTGTTCTCATCGGTCCACGTAGATCGTTGTGTACAATCTCCAATGGTTTATTCATAGAGTATTCCTTTGTTCTGAACTCAGTTCTTGTTTGTTTTCCATGTAGACAGTGATTGCACATAGTATCGGCTGGATTTGAAATTTCAAGCATTTCTCTTACCGCTTCCTTTTTGTTGACTTTGACAAGATTTTCAAAATTCATATGACCCATTCTTCTGTGCCAAATCCAACTTTCATTTTCCCTTCCCAAGCAACATCTTTCCTTTCCGATCTCCTTTAGGATGTATATGTTGTTTGGAGTTCTTATTGTTGTCACAACCAACTTTCCTAATCCTTCTTTCCTTATCTCACTTTTCTTTGAGTCAAATATAAGTGTATATCCCTAGTCACACATTTGAATCACACTTAGGAGATTATGCTTCATATTTTCGATAAGTAAGACATTTTCTGCCATGGCATCTTTACTTCCAAGCTTGACTGTGCCTTTTCCTATAATTTTGGTTTAGTTATCATTGCCAAATGAAATTGAACCATCTCTTTCTTTCTTTAGAGTTACAAACCTATCCTTGTCACATGTCATATTCTTTGAACAAACACTGTCAACGTACCAATCATTTTTTTTTCTTTGGGATTGTAGATCAATCGAACATTCTTCAATATTCAATTTATCTTGCTTCCTTTTCCATATCCTTGATGGTTCATAATTGTTGAAATCCTACTTTGGTTTCTTTGGAGGAATAATAAATCTGCAATCTTTTGCCATGTGTCCAACATTGTTTCATTTATAACATTCTGCTTCATTATTTAATGAGCCAAAAATGTTATAGTTTCTGTTATACGCTTTGTGAGGCTTTCTAATATGATTAATTCTAGAGTATCCTTCATAGTTGCTTCTATTCTTAGCATAGGCTCTACAGTTTATATCCTTGTGCCCAAAGTTGTTACATGAATAACATACACCAAGAGCAATAGTTTGGTACTTGAGTGTGGGGGATCTTCCAAATGGTGTTGCTCTTTTGTAATCTTCTTCTTGAGTTATTTCCATTGATGGTTGTTGATTCTTAGTTATGGATATTCTAGGTGGTGTAGTTCCTCTGTAATATTCTTCTTGAGTTCTCTCCATTTCCAAAATGTTCTCCCTTGAAGGATTTCATTCTTTCTTATTGATGGGACCTCTGATGACTTATGCATAACTCCTTTATTCTGCTTCCTTTTTTGTTGTCATGGAGCTCGAACCCTTCTCAGTATGCATTTGTTTGTATCCTAGTCCATTCCTGTCATAGTATGGCCTTTCATTGCTGATGATTTCATCCAATATTTTGGTGATTTTTTGTTGCATGTCTTTCTTCTGAAGTTCCTTCCTTAGTGATACTATTTATGCTTCCAAGATTTCCTTCATTTTTTTCTTTTTCTTCCAAATGGTTTTTGAGTGTTTCTTCAATCATTCTAGATTATTCTACTTGGACCTTTAGATTCATAATCATCTGCTGGAATTATTCAGAGTTGGGATTTTGAGAACCCTACTTTAGCTTGATCAATTATTCCTTGGGTGACTTGTTTTCTTCCTTTCTCTTTTTAGCTCACTTAAGGAACTGATTATTTCTGCTTCAAGATCTACTTAACCTTCTTCTTCATAATGTTCTTCATCATTTTCAAGTGACAAAAAGAGTACTCTTTCTGAGTCACTGTCACTATCATCATCCTCATTATATGAGGAACTATCTTCTCTTGAAGACTTTTCTTTTATTTCCCTTTTGGTATTTCCTTTCTTTCTTGGGAAATTATTCTTCATCACTTTTTGAATTCTTAGTATAATGACATTTAATAGAAAAATGACAAATTTTACCACAATTAAAACATTTTAAAGGAAGCTTACCTTTTTATTTGTCAGTGCCTCTCTTCAACTTCCTTACAAAGTTTGCCACTTCTTCATCTTTGTTTGAATCATCGTTGCAACTACAATTTGACTTTGACTTTTGCTTATTCTTCTTTGTCTTCTTGGATGCTTTGAAAGTTGCTTCCTTCCTAGATGGACTTTCCTACTCTGTCCTCATTTCATAAGATGTAAGGATTCGATGTAACTCGTTCATTCTCAATGTAGCAAGATCAACTCTTTCTTATAGGGTTTAAATCTTAGGATCAAATCTCATTGGAAGAGACCTTAGTACCTTTCGAATAATTATTGTTTCTTTAATTTATTCTCCTAAGCCTTTAATAGAATTCACTATTTCGTCAACTCACAGAAAATAAGAAGCAATATATTCATCTTCCTTCATCCTCAGTTGTTCAAATTGACCTCTATAAGTTTATAGCTTGGCCCCTTTGACTTCAACATATCATTCATAAATATTTTGAAGTTTGTCCCAAATATCCTTTTAAGAGTCACAATGCATAACCTTGACATCTACTGTGCTATCCAAGCTACTCAGAATAACATTTGCAGCCTTCAAATTGTTTTCAAAAAATTTCTTTCCATCTTTATTTGTTGGGGGAGTTGCAAGTGCCTTGTACCCTTCTACAACTGCTTGCTAGACATCAAATCCCTGTGCTCGCAAATATGTTTTCATCCTTCTATTCCATAAGGCATAGTTCTAACCATCAAACACCAATGTTACATTCTTAGTGTTCTCCATGATCTACCTTCAAGTGCTTAGACTTTTTCTGAAGTACATGCTCTGATACCAATTGTTGGAATACTGAGAGGGGGGGGTGAATGAATGTTAGAAACTTTTTAGCACTTTTAATCACAATATGAAATAATTTAAGATATCAACAATTTATCCTTTATGATTGTATTCAAGATACCATAAATATGTAACCAAAAAACACAATACACAAGAATTTTACGTGGAAACCCAAATGGGGGAAAACCACATAACGATTTCTTTTATATAAGAAGATTACATTCATAGGAAACACCAACTTCCAAAATTCTCCAGCACCAATTGGAAGGAGGCACCAACCCCCTGTTTCATAGGCTCCAACCTGAAGGAAGATACAACTCTCTATATTCTTTAGATCCTACTGGAAGGAAGCTCTAACCCCCTAGTTTATATGCTCCAACTTGAAGGAATATATGACTCCCTGAATTCTCCGGATCCAACCCTCTTTCCTTTCCATTTCCTTCCTCCCTAAAATATAAGTGTGAGACTCAACCTATCCATGATGTTGTCACTGATACATCATCATCACCAACACCAAATTCAATTTGTCATTGTAGCTGTCACTCATATTGATACATCATCATCGTCAAAACTAGACTCAACTTGCCACTATAACTATAACTGATATTGATACATAATCATCATCAAAAACATATCCATACCAATAACCACATAAAACTCATGCCAATATCACCAAAGGACATCTCCAAATCATGTGCTCAAAATCACCATGATATGAATCAAAACATGTTCCAAGATATAGATCAGGCATGTGAGAATATATCCATGATATACCTCAAAACATGTACCATTACCATCAAGATATTCATCAAACCATGTCCCAAACCATGTGCCAAAATATGTCTCAAGCATGTACCAACATCTCCAAGATATGCCTCAAGCATATACCAACATCTCAAACATGTGCCAAAATCACCAAGATATGTATCAAAGCATATGCCAAAAAACATGCCTCAAGACATGTACCAAAGTATGGAAGATGTATCCAATATGTATCCAAAATATGCCTCAAAGCATATGCCAACACCATGTGCCAAAGAACTCAAGTATGTGGCATAACCTTCAAGATGTAAGACTCAAAATATATGGAATAACATAGCTTTTCATTCTCTAAAACCTGGTACATCAGATCTTAGACCATCAAACTTCCTCAAGATTCAAAATCAAGACAATAGATCCATCATCAAACTTTACTTTACCCTCGTGGGACTAGACCGGACAATGAGCAGTGCCTCACTTGACGAGTGTTGTGCAACCCACGGGGACCTCACGAGACACCCTATACCTGACCCGTGGGGGTCTGCTTAATTAGGGTTATCGAAAACCCTTCTCCAATATGCGTCTCCGAGAATTCCTTCTTTGCACTCCCCCACTATCTCATATTTACTACCTCAGATTCACTAAGCAATCACATAATTACTTGATTGCTTACTTATTATGAGAGGCTCTTTGATATGTTTTTATACCCTACCAAGTAACTTCTTTACTTTATTTGAGCTAACCTTTAACTTCTTATTTGCAACAACTTTTCTTCTTTAATTAATTTAGGGGCTGACTTGTAACTTTTTGTTGCAACCGTCTGGGGGATTTTTTTACCATACTTCGGGGCTTCATCTTTAAGAGGGTGTAACTTCTCAATCGTGAGGAACCATGTGGCGTACCACCTACCGTTGAAAATGAAATGAAGAGTACCATCCATCTATGAGAGTTTTGCATGCAGTTATGATGTCCTTCATACTCTTTTTCTCCAATCAACTTCAAGCTTCATGATCTCACCTCTCCATACTTCAAGGGATTCTTGTAGACTTCTTCAAAGCATCTTCCTGTGAGGGACATGCTTAAATATAAACCATAAGGGGACCACTTTGGATACTTCTTCAAATACACCCATTACTTCTAGTCGACATCAATGAAAACCAATATTCCAACAACTACAAGAAGAAATAGGGAGAGATGGGGTAACGAGAATGCCAACATTGTCTTCTTTTGTCTATCCCTTGTCCATCGTATCCCATATGCCTTAAAATTTTTGAACCAATGCCTCTGGTATGCTTTTCAAATTCACCAAAATTATCTTGAGAAAATTCTAATGAAGGTGCGCTTATCAAAGTGGTCTTGGTCATGGTGCTGGCCTCAACAATGGCAATAGAAGGTGGCTCTACTTCCTTGGTCTCTTGGAAAATTTCTTGTATCTTTTCTAAAGCTTCTTCCCTCTCTGCCAACTCTCGATGTAGTTGATCCATCATCTGAGTGAGTCTGTGCTCCCACTAGTTATCCATCTGGATCACATTCTCTCCCAATTGCACAAGATACACTTTGCTATGGTTCTAATCTTCCATGAGAATTGTGAGGGACTCTTAGCGTTCATCAAATAACTTCTTTATAAACGACATCAATTTTGTAGATTTCTCAAGTTTCTTTTTCGGGTCTACCATCCTTCGGTCCAACATATGGACCTTCTCTTTCAAGTGCTTATTATCTTCTTGAATCTGCACATTGATGGCTTGCAGGTCTTCCAACCTTTCTATATTCGCTTTACCCATTTTGAGTTTGTGTTATCTTCAAATTTCTAGCAGTTACATCATGGTCAAGGATTCAATTGCCCAGATACCTTATGATCCGTAAATGAGGGACTTATAGCCCACTTTCTTCACCAACATGCATCCTCTATAGAATTAACTTATAATATACATTTCTTTGTATTATGCAGAGATATCTATCCTTTGAATGGCTACAAGGCCTCTGTTCTTAGCGTAGACTACACACAACAATGAAAACTAACAATGTTAATAAAAAACAAGATTATGAGTGAAAACTTCCCTATTGTTATAACCAAGTAAGAACATGAGGATTGGTTGTGCTTCTTTGCTTCAAGGCTTGAGTTATTTCATGCTTTCAATGCTCCATTCTCAAGAGACAATTGAACGACATGCCCTTTGAGTCCATTTGTGCAAGAACAAAAGTTCAAATCTAATTCCTTGCATGTGTAATGTGTGGAAACATATAACTCCTTATTACTTGGTCTTATAATTGTAGGTGTTAAAACCCCATCAACCTGCTTATGCACAAATTTAACTCCAACAATACACTTATCATCAACAATCCAACAACAAAGTAGGAAATTACTTTAGCCTTAAAGACAAACCAACAATAAGGACAGTGTATATTTCGAACAATGAGGATGGAAAATATTTGATCCATATAGATTTCAGTGGCCTCCCACCTTTTCCAACTGGCTCATTCTAGCAGTTTTCCAGTTTGGAAGTTTTTTTCTAGTTTTCGGGTCCCTGACTTCTGGGGCCGTTTTAAGGCCCTAAACAACATTTTTAGGGCTCTCCATAGTCAAACCATTATTTAAGTTCGAGTGTGATGAAAACATATATAGTCCTTGGATAGACCTTTCCAACGGGCTATTGTGCGCCTAAAACGAAGATCGTATGCAAAAGTTACGACCCCGGGAAGTTGATGTAATAACTTACGCCAATGGGGCCACATGAATTTTGGCGCTTCATCTCCTAGGGTTAGGTTTTTGGATGTCTAGGGTTTTGGAATTCCTATTTATAGTAAAAAGGCTTGGAGATCCTCATTGTAACCATCTTCTTGCGAATGAGCACAACCGTCATATCTCTTCTCAGAGATAAGTCGCAACCATTTTAACAAGCTTGTTTCCAGTCTGCATTTTACAGTTTCAACATATTTCCTTATTGAATAGAAGACAATTTTACTGTATCTGTGTTATTTTTCCTTGTGCTTCTATGTTAAGCATAATAATAATATTTATTCACTTTGTTCTGCTCATAAAATCAAGATTAGTGGTATCATAGCGGTCTGCTCCTTGTTGTTCTTAATGCATGTCTCCGACGAGGTCATGGTACAAAGAATTGGGTCTCAAGCTTGTTTCTCTTGAGGACAAAAGCTCTCGCATGCCCAAGAGACCTCTCATGGTAGGAGAAAATAAATATGATGGGACAAGAAATCCTTTCAAAATGTTGCTCGAGGAATCCCTCACGCAACAGAGGAACGAGATGATGGATAGTTTTGTGCAAATCCTTTGGCAACTACCAACATACGACACATCTTCCTTGAGCAGGGGCGCTACCCACTTCAAGGTACAAATCAACTTTGATATTCCTATATTTGAAGGTCAGATAGATGTAGATGTTGTATACAAATGGTTGAATCTACTAGAAGGGTATTTTTCTATCCATAACTTTCGAATAGAGAAAATATTAATTTTGCGCTCCTCAAAGTCGTTCCCCATGTCAAATATTGGTGGGAAACTTTTTGTGAGAAAAAGGAAACAGAGGAAGCCTCATTATTTACAGTCATGGTCACTTGGGAGTCCTTCATGGATGCTATTAAGGAAAAATACTACCCTGTCGGAAGTTATGATGACTTGTATACAAAATGGACCACACTATGGCAGGAAAGAGACCAAGCAATGCCAGAGTTCACAAATATCTTCCGTACCTTACGCACCAAGCTGGGTATCAAATATTCTGAGTGACATTTGGTGCTCAAGTATCACGATGGTATGCATAGATACATCCAGTCCAAAATGGAGTTTCTAGACATCTCGTCCTTGGGTGCGGCCTATCGATATGCCATCAAAATCTAGCAGAAGCTTAAACAAAAGACGTGACAATTTGGGCCTGGGAACCCCTCACAACAAAAGAAAGGAAAGGGTAGCCCCAACCCATAGAACAAAGAACAAAGAAAATATGGACAACCTTAGGACAACTAATCTAAGCTGCAAGAAAAGAAGGACACTGGAAAGATAAACAAAGATACCGGGAAGTGGTGCGACTTCCGTAAGATCCCTTGGCATAAAACTGTTGATTTCCACTCAAAGCAGTCATTGGTGGCTGAGGTGAAAGTCTCTGAATCAGATGCGGGTTCTGACTTTGATTCAGAACTAGAAAGAGGGAGAAGGATCCTTGACGCGGAGCCCAGTGCCACCTTTTCTACCACAAATATCCAACTTAGTGAACCAGATGAGCCAGAGGAAGGAGGTTGCCTCTTTCATTCACATATGTGGGTGAAAGGCACCCCGCTACACTTCATCGTTGATAGAGGTAGCCATAAGAGCCTCATCTCAGCAGAGGTCGTCAAACGGCTAGCCCTGCCAATAATGATGCACCCACAACCCTACACCATTGGATGGCTCCACCAAGGCAACGATCTCCACGCCAACCAATAGTGTCGTGTGTCGTATGACATCAAGCCCTTAAAAGATGAGGTACTGTGTGATGTTTCTCCTCTCGAAGTTTGTAATGTTCTTTTGGGACAACCTCATTTATGGAAACATCATGTTGTATATGATTCTAGGACTCACAGTGTTATTATTACTTTGGACAGGAAATTGTACATGATACCCGAGGCAGTCCCACTTAGTGCTATTTCCTTGATCTCTTCCAAGCAATGCATGAAGGTCATCTCTCAGATTGGGAAGTTTGTCTTCTTCATGATTCGCTCTCAGAGTGAGAAAAATATTACAACCACATATAGGGCCTCCACGGTCGACTTCTCTGCACAAAAAAAGCAAGTGGATAAGGTCGTGGAATAATACAAAGATATATTCTCTTCAAATACCGAGGTACCTATGCATTGTCAGGTCAAGCATCCCATCGATCTGACCCCCGATGCACTGCTACCTAGTGGGCCAGTCTACCGCCACTCTCTGGTAGAGAATGAGGACATCAAGTGACAGATCCAAGAACTACTCCACAAGGGGCACATCCGTCTCAGCTCATTTCCTTGCAGGAGCCCAATTGTGTTGGTGTAGAAGAAATACAGGACCTGGCAACTCTGCTTGATGAGTGTTGTGCAATCCAAGGGGGTCTTGCAGGACACCCTATACCTGATGTTATAGCAAGATTTGCCTCACCATTGCTATCTTTCATAGAGGGCCTTTTTCCATTTCCCTATGCAGACTTATCATCCATTTTTGATGAATCCAGAGCTAAAAATATACATTTTTCCACATATACACTCCCTATCAGTTATGCAAGATGCGTATACGTTGGCTGTTCCACTACAGTCTGCGTACATCAGGATTTGTGCCATAAAATACAAAATGAGGTCGGGTTTCCATGTCATGACAGAAGATATCTGATCCCTGGCCTTCCATATACTGGAAACGTTCCGACTCGACCCTTCAGTTGCATTCTGAAGGCTATAAGAGAACAATTTTGAGCTATGGAAAAGAGGAGAAAGAATTCAACTTTTAGAGCAAAGTTACTCTGGAGAAATTTCTTCATATTGAATCTGCATCCCTTTGTCCCTCAAGTCTGAACATAGTGTTAAGCCCCCAAGATCTTTCCCTATTGTTGAGAGGACCTCATTGCCTCTTTCCTATGAGCTTGTCTTCATAGATTACATTAAAGCGGTTAAGAAGTGTCACCCTTGCCAGGTGTTCACTCGGAAAATGCGCTCGCACCCAGCCCCTCTTCACCCAGTCATTACCGTCGGTCCCTTCACCGAGTGGGGGGTAGATTTCGTCGATTGAAACCCAACTTTGGCTGGGGGGCATCAACACATTATTGTAGTTGTTGACTACTTTACCAAGTTGGCTGAAGCCATGCCTACCGTTAAATCCGATGAGAAGACTGCAACCTTCTTCGTGTTCAACCACATTATCTTCCGGTTCGATATACCGAGTGAGATTTCCACTGATCATGGCAGTCACTTTCAGAATGAAATGATGGTAGACCTAGAATCCAAGCTGGGGTTTAGACATGGTCACTCATCTCTTTATTACCCCCAGGCAAATGGGAAAGTATAGGCCATCAACAAGTCTCTCAAGACCATTTTGCAAAAAACTGTTAGCCGGAGTAATTCTGATTGGCACATCATTCTATATCCCGCGTTTTGGGCATACCGAACCTCGATCAAGACTTCCACCGATTTTTCCCCTTTTCAGTTAGTGCACGGTGTGGATTCGATACTTCCTATTGAATGCAAAATCCCTTCTCTCAAGTTGGCAGTTGAGCTCCTACCTGACACTTCAGATTTAGAGCGACGCCTTGTACACCTAGAGAGTCTTGATGAGCAACGTCAAGACGCCTTTACGACTATCGAGGCAAACAAGAAATGTGTCAAAGTTCAGTAAGAGAAGTCTGTCTGTCCCCGGTTGTATGTTGAGGGTGACTTGGTCCTCTTGTATGACCAAGCCAAAGAACCACTAGGGGCAGGCAAGTTTAAACCTATGTGGCACGGTCCTTATATCATGTGACGTGTTCTAGAAAAAGGAGCCTATGAGTTGGAATATTATGAAGGGAATAAACTAGCCGAGCCTAGAAATGGGCTCTACTTGAAAAGGTATTACACTTGACCCCTAGGCTCAAGCGAAACCCTTTGTATACTAATGTAAATTTGGTGTATATACATCTTTTTCCCCTTTTCTTTTTTGGCTTGCTTATCTAGTTTTCCCTTTTGGTTGGAAGATGTCAACGGAGTCTTCGGTCTACTTAGGATTCACAGATGGAGCCAGTCACCATACACGGAACTTGGCTTCCGTCGCTTGGGTGATTTACTCGCCCGAGGGTCTGCTGGTGTTTTCAGGTGGCGTATGCCTAGGGCCATCCACGAATAATGTGGCTAAATATAGAGCTGTCATAGAACTTTTGCACAATGCCATCTCACATGGTATTCATTCTCTAGAGGTTCAACTGGATTCTCAGTTAGTAGTATGTTAGTTGAACGACCGTTACAATGTGTGTGATCCTATGTTACTCCGTCGATTCCTACAGGTACGTCTTTTAGAACGACAATTTGATTTTATTACATATTTTCACATCCCTAGAAGTTGTAATCATGTATCCGATGCCTACGCTAATTATGTTTTAGATTGGCATTTGTCACATTAATAAAGTACAAAAAAGCATTAAATCAATGTACACATTGTAAAATATGAGTAAAGCCAAAGATCCCTTTTTATATATTTCAAAAAATATGGTGTTTATATTACAAAATTGGGGCTAAAACCCTCAAAATACACATACAGCACATATACATATCCCATGACATCTACACCTATGGCATCGGATGCGTATCATGATGGAAAACCACGATGTTTATGAGATGCCAGAAGAGTCGTACCCATGCTCTAGGTACACCAACAACCTGCCACTGCATGGCTTCAGGTAGATTCTCTACCTAAACCATAGGAGTCCTGTGTGTCGGACGAGATAGGTTGCCCTGCAGGTTCTGTAGGACTCTCTCCGCTTCTCCTCCCACTGCCTCATCTCCCCGATGCTTCCGTCTATGTCATAGGAATCCCTCTGGCCATTGTGGACCCACATATGTAGTCACACAAGTATCTAGTTAATATTCAAACACCATCCAAAAATATTTTTGTTTCCTTAAATACAAAAATACAAAAAAAATGAAATATGTAAAAACTTTTACCTATGGTGCTGTAGGCGGCTCCTGGTGGAAGCGACATATCTAGGTCCCCTCTGAAATCGATCCCCGCATAGGGATAATCGTCCAGAGCAATGATTTGTCTCTGCCACTAGAAGAAAAAATTATCATTGTAGGGTGTCACCACCCTACCTCCCCCCTGCCGTCTCATGACCTCGATCCACCGTGCCATGGTTGGATCACGTGGTCTTATAGGAAGGATCTCCACTCTAGGTCCCAGACTTGGAACCCGCTCGAAAAAGAAGCTGCAAAGGATAGAGACAAACCCGAAGTTTCACTTACCCCCCTTCTTGCACTCTGTCAATTGACCTTTCATATTGGTCAACAGTGAGGTACACCATTCATAGACAGTGGGCCTTGCACACTCCAATGCGTAAAACATAAGTAGTCTCGATGCTTGATGCAACGAGGCCAATCCTATGATCTTGGTAAGCACGAGCACAATAATATTCAGGCTGAGGTTACCTATAGCCCAGATGGGGATTTGACTTCCCACCATGGGAGTCCTTGCAACACAGTGGGCCTCGATGTACTCCTCGACCTTCATCCCACTCCCTGCCCCCCCGTGACTTGAGTTCCACAACCTCTCCTCGACGTGAAAGTCTAGTCAAGAAGTAGATGTCCACTATTTCAATCCTTAATGGTTGCCCATCAATGATAAAGCTCTCGCTATCAGGATCCCAATAGCCCACGAGCATCTCCAACAACCTCACTTGGTCCCTCATTCCTTTGAGAGCCCAAAACTTGTACAAACCACATCTTTGTAGAGCCGCTTGAGCCACCGGATCTCAATCCACTGCTGCATATACCTCCTCATGCTCTCGCTCTCTCCATTCCAACATCATCCTGCAAAAAAAAAATCATTTTTGAGTTAGAAACATTTTTTTTCCTTTTGCGTACATATACATGACTTTACTTGCTCACAGTCGCGGGTAGGGCTTGATATACGCCCCCTGTGGTTCACACAAGGGTGTATATCTAGTCGTATACACGACCTATTCAGAGAAACCCGCGTATACCGAAAACTCCAAATTGCGCCCTCAAACTAACAAAATAGAACCTAATTAAAAAATGTAAACCACTGAATTTGAAGAGGATGGGATGAAGAGTTACTTAATCCAGACGGTTCGTGATTCCGTCGCCTATCGCTCCCACAATCGTTGTTTGAATCCTGGAGGTATTTTAGTCCAAATTGCACTATTTGGGTAAAAATGAAAATGATACAATAATTTTTTATTTTATTACTATTTATAAGCTATTTTTACCCACTTGATAAAGCTTTACGCTATTGTTTCACCTAACGGACTAATTCAAGAATGGTTTTAAGTTGGTTTTTGTAGTTTTGACTCAATTTTCTTGCGGATTTCAACGTCATAATTGGTCGTTCCTCTCCTCTGGCAGGTATATTCATAACCTAGCATATAGGATAGGTATCTACTCCATCGTGCATTTTTGCGTTATCCTATGACTATGATTTTTTACGCCTTAGGTACAAACCCATTTATTGCAACACATAACCCTCCATTTGCTATTAAGAGCGTCGTTAATAAATGGTAGAGACTTACCAAACATGGGTACCCTAGTTAGAACCTCTTTTGTCATTTGGTGGCCATGCCAAGTTTTTTCCTTAGGATCGAGAGTCCATTATAAATTCAATACATGACTGTATGATGAGCCTCATTACTCATTCATGCACATGTGGCCTTATTACCCACGGACTCCCAAAAACGAGTCTCAGTTAAGATCTTTTCCGACTCGTCTAAAAACTAAAAAGATCGCCGAGTGATTTGTCCCTTTCACACTCGTTAAAGTTGGACTTGAAAGGTTGCGAGTCTTAGTTAATCTCTTTTCCGACCCGCTATCAAAAATAGAAAAGATTGCCGAGTGAACTTGTCTTTTTCACACTCGTAAATTGGATTTGAAAATATGTCTATTTGGCACAAGTTTACCCCTTTTTCACACCAAGTAGACTAAAAGATATAAAAAAGGACATTTTTTGGCGTTAAGTTGTGATTGCATATCATGCCCTCGCTTATAGTATTGAGCCTTTAGTCGGTTCTCGCTTTGCGTTACAAACTGTTGCCTAAGCAGTTTGCATCCTCAAGCAAGAAAAGCCTTGTTTATATCCTTTGCAATTTGACACTCTATACCATGGAGGGAACATCACCCCAAGTGTCCATCTCCCGCATGCATTTCCTTGCATTAAGCATAGGTATGTTCCACTGCTGGAACTAGTTTTGCTTACTTGCGACACTCGTTGCCTCCTCTGTATCATAGCATTCATTTGTTATGAAAAAAAAAAAGACGAGTGGGAAGGGAGTACTGTATTATAATTGACAACAGTCGTGTTGCCTTTGAACATAGCACAAAGTTATTGAGTCCTTATGTCATCATAATTTTGGGTTTAGCATGGCCTTAGGAAGTTGATCTCGCTACAGAGTTTTCTCTACCAACTGGTTACTCTTCCAGTCCCTATAGAGAATGTTATTGATGCCTCTTGCATCTAATTGTCACATCATTGAGTCCATGCTGCCGGAGTCCACCATATGTCTCATGCTCTTGTTCAAAGGAAGTCTATCAACCTGTGTCAGCCACTCCTCAGAAATCTTGACTTTGCATGTCGGTCATACCCTCAGTTTGTCTCAGAATCACATGATACTTTGGTCTTATCATGCACCCTAGCCCTACTTTCATCATTGGTAGGTCACCTTGAACCCAACAATCGACACTTCATCATTGGTCGTTGATTGGGTGGTTTCCCTTGTGTTCGATGACAAGACATCTATTCAAACTTTTGGATTTATGCAGTGTCTTGGATGCCATTAGCCTTATTGGTGGTTTCCTCGCCTTTGTCAACAATTTTTCATCATTGGTTGCTATTCAGAGGTCCTTTTTCGTGTACTGCTTGCATTTGGCACACATGAAAGACGCATAGGGTTGTTGGTTTGTGAACATGTTCTTTGTCCAATCTCCACCAAATCATGAAGCTCCTGCTTTCTTCCTCGTGCTGACTGATGAGAGATGCCTCAATGATCTCCTTTCAGCGGGTCTCTTTCCATCGACTTCAGCTCATTTATTCTGTATACGGGACCTAGAGTTTTATGAGTACCTTGAGGCATTAGTGGCAGGCTCTCTCGCCATTGACATATGGGAATACATCAATGTCCCCTGATCAATGGATTTCTCAAGCATTCGACACTAGCTCCTTTATTCACCCTTGTAGAAATGTACTCGATGCCTTGATACCTACTTTCATTATTGGTAGGTTGTCTCACGTTTGTTAATGGTATACCTCAATGGCCGGTAATCAAATGATGTCTCATCATGTTCGACCTCAACTCATTTATTCACATGATGCAAACTTGCACCCTTGGAGGATAGTGTATAAGACTTGAAGACATCACTATGTAGCCACAACTTTCCTAAGTTGTTGCTTCCCCTTCATTGGACCAATACCTATTTGACTTCAACGATCATGGGAGATCAGATTGTACTTCGTGGTATACAAATATCTTCAGATTGATTTTGAGACTGGTTTCACTGGGCCTTGTTTGTGACTATGACAACTTTTGGCATGTAACCACATTTATATTTGCCTATTCATGGCCATGAACACTTGTTTGGTATATTTTCCACATGGATCTGCATTGTATTCTCAACAACCATGTATGCAAAGTCAGTACATAATGTAATGAGTAATTGAGTTCATCCATATGGTTCTCTACCACTCCACTTCTGGGTTATTTATAATGTATTTTGGCCATCACAGATACTCCTCTGATCTCACACATTAGGAGGCATATGCTATAGCAAGATTTGACTCACCATTGCTAACTTGCACAGAGGGCCTTTTTCCATTTCCCTATGCAGACTTATCATCCATTTTTGATGAATTCAGAGCTAAAAATATACATTTTTCCACATATACGCTCCCTATCAGTTATGCAAGATGCATATACGCTGGCTGCTCCACTACAACTCACGTACATCAGGATTTGTGCCAGAAAATAGAAAATGAGGTCGGGTTTCCATGTCACGACAAAATATCTCCGATCCTTGGCCTTCCATATACTGGAAACATTCCGATTCAGCCCTTCAGTTGCATTCTGAAGGCTATAAGAGCACAATTTCGAGCTATGGAAAAGAGGAGAAAGCATTCAACTTTGAGAGAAAAGTTACTCTAGAGAAATTACTTCATATTGAGTCTGCATCCCTTTGTCGCTCAATTCTGAACATAGTGTTCAACCCCCAAGCTCTTTCCCTATTTTTGAGAGGACCTCATTGCCTCTTTCCTATGGGGTTGCCTTTGGTGGAGGATTGAAGTGGCAGAGACCCAATTAGAAGGAACTTGGTTTCTTGGTTTCGAACCGTGCCGACACAGAAGTCTGTAATGTTGTCACTTCTGCTGATCAATTATTAATAGAAATACTCCGTTCCCGTCTGATTGATATCTTGCAAATATATGATTATTATCCATGGGAGTGTTTGTAATGTTTATTAATGGATTATGCTATCCAATGTGCTAACCCCTTTTGTATCATCACTATGTACTTGCTCTGCTTGTTTGTTAAGAACTTCTTGTAGGTATAAAGCTTTGGGTCAAAGTGCTCAACGGTGGAACATCATCAAACGTTGGATCGAGGTAGGCCTCTTTATTATATTGCACATTAGTCTATATAGCATATGTTGGAATTGAGTTGATTTCTGCAGTCATACCTGTCTGTTGTGGTTTACTCTTGGCCATAGAGAGTTTTTCCCTTGTAACACCTGACCCACGAGGGTCTGTTAAACTAGGGTTACCAGAAATCCTTCTCCAATCTGGGACTCTGAGACTTCCTTATTAACACTCCTCCGTTATCTCATATTCACTACCTCAGATTCATTGAGAGATCACATACTTACTTGATTTCTTACTTATTATGAGAGGCTCTTTGATATGTATTTATACCCTTCCAAGTAACTTCTTTACTTGACTTGAGCCGACCTTTAACTTCTTATTTGCAACAACTTTTCTTCTTTAATTAATTTTTGGGTTGACTTGTAGCTTCTTGTTGCAACCATTTGGGGTATTTTTGACCATACTTTGGGGCTTCATCTTTAAGAGAGTGTAAATTATCAACCGTGAGGAACCACATGGCATACCACCTACCATTGGAAATGAAACGACAAGGACCATCCATCTATGGGATTTTTTCATGTAGTTATAATGTCCTTCATACTATTTTTCTCCAATCAACTTCGAGCTTCATGACCTCACCTCTCCATACATGAAGGGATTCTTGTAGACTCCTTCAAAGAATCTTCCTGTGAGGGCCATGCTTAAATATACACCATAAGAAGACCACTTTGGATACTTCTTCAAATACACCCATTACTTCTAGTCGACATCAATGACAACCAATTTTCCAACAACTATAAGAATAAATAGGGAGAGATGGGGTAACGAGAATGCCAACATTGTCTTCTTTTGTCTATCACTTGTCCATCGTAGCCCGTATGCCTTAAAAATTTTGAACCAATGCCTCTGGTATGCTTTTCAAATTAGCCAAAATTATCTTGAGAAAATTCTAATGAAGGTGAGCTTATCAAAGTTGTCTTGGCCATGGTGCTAGCCTCAACAACGGAACTAGAAGGTGGCTCTACTTCCTTGGCCTCTTGGAAAATTTATTGTAGATTTTTCAAAGCTTCTTCCTTCTCTACCAAATCTTGATGTAGTTGAGCCATCATTTGAGTGAGTTTGTGCTCCCACTAGTTATCCATCTGGATCACATTCTCTCCCAATTGCACAAGCGACACTTTGCTCTAGTTCTAATCTTCCATGACAATTGTGAGGGAATCTTGGCGTTCATCAAATCACTTCTCTAGAAACGACATCAATTTTGCAGAGGTCTCAAGTTTCTTTTTCCAGTCTACCATCCTCCGATCCAACATATGGACCTTCTCTTATTATCTTCTTGAATCTGCACATTGATGGCTTGCAAGTCTTCCAACCTTTCTATATTCACTTTACCCATTTTGAGTTTGTGTTATCTTCAAACTTATAGCAGTTACATCATGGTCAAGGATTCAATTGCCCAGATACCTTATGATCCGTAAATGAGAGACTTATAACCCACTTTATTCACTAACATGCATCCTCTATATAATTAACTTATAATATATATTTCTTTGTATTATGCAGAGATATCTATCCTTTGAATGGATACAAGGCCTTTGTTCTTAGTGTAGCCTACACACAACAACGAAAACTAACAATGTTAATAATAAACATGATTTTGAGTGCAAACTTCCCTATTGTTATAACTAGGTAAGCACACGAGGATTGGTTGTGCTTCTTTTCTTCAAGGCTTGAGTTATTTCATGCTTGCAATGATCCATTCTCAAGAGACAATTGAACGACATGCCCTTTGAATCCATTTGTGCAAGAACAAAAGTTCAAATCTAATTTCTTGCATGTGTAATGTGTGGAAACATATAACTCCTTATTACTTGGTCTTATAATTGTAGGTGTTAAAACCCCATCAACCTGCTTATGCACAAATTTAACTCTAACAATACACTTATCATCAACAATCCAACAACAAAGTAGGAAATTACTTTAGCCTTAAATACAAACCAATAATAAGGACAGTGCATCATTCGAAAAACGAGGATGAACAATATTTGATCCAGATGGATGTCAGTGGCCTCCCACCTATTCCAAATGGCTCATTTTGGTAGTTTTCCAGTTTGGCAGTTTTTTTCTAGTTTTTGGGTCCTCGACTTCTGGGGCCGTTTTGAGGCCCTAAACAAGGTTTTTAGGGCTCGCCACATTCAAACTATAGATGGAGTTAGTGTCTGACAACAACATGTGTAGTACTCAGATAAACCTTAACGATGGGCTATTGTGTGCCTAAAACAGAGATCGTTTGCAAAAGTTACTACCCCAAGAAGTTGATGTATAACTTACCCCAATGGGGCCCACATGGATTTTGGCGCTTCATCTCCTAGGGTTAGGTTTTTGGATGTATAGGGTTTTGGAATTACTATTTATTGTAAAAAGGATTGGAGATCCTCATTGTAACCATATTCTTGTGAATGAGCACATCCATCACATCTCTTCTCAGAGATAAGCCGCCGCCATTCTAGCAAGCTTGTTTTCAGTCTGCATTTTACAGTTTCAACATATTCCCTTATTGAATAGAAGTTAGTTTTACTGTATCTTTTTTATTGTTCCTTATGATTCTGTGTTAAGAATAATAATAATCTGTATTCACTTCGTTCTGCTCATAAAATCCATATCAGTGGTATCAGAGCGGTCTTCTCCTTGTCGTTCTTAATGCATGTCCCCGACGAGGTCAGGGTACAAATAATTTAGTCTCGAGCTTGTTTCTCTTGAGGACAAAAGCTATCGCATGCCCAAGAGACCTCCCATGGTGGGATAAAATAAATACTATAGGACAAGAGATCCTTTCAAAATGTTGCTCGAGGAAGCCCTCACGCAACAGAGAAATGAGATGATGGATAGTTTTGCGTAAATTCTTCGGTGGCTACCAACATGTGACACATCTTCCTCGAGCGGAGGCACCGCCCCCTTGAAGGTACAAATCAACTTTGATATTCCTATATTTGAAGGTCATATAGATGTAGATGCTGTAGACAAATGGTTGAATATATTAGAAGGGTAGTTTTCTATACATAACTTTTTGAATAGAGAAAAGATTAGTTTTGCGCTCCTCAAAGTCGTTCCCCATGTCAAATATTGGTGGGAAACTTTCTGTGAGAAAAAGGAAACAAAGGAACCCTCATTATTTACAGTCATGGTCACCTGGGAGTCCTTCAAGGATGCTATTAAGGAACAATACTAGCATGTCATAAGTTAGGACAACCTGTATACAAAATGGACCACACTGTAGCAAGAAAGAGACCAAGCAGTGCCATAGTTCACAAATATCTTCCATACCTTGCACACCAAGATGGGTATCAAAGATTCTTAGAAACATCTGGTGCTTAAGTATCATGATGGTTTGTATATATACATCTAGGCCAAAATGGAGTTTATGGACATCTCGTCCTTGGGCACAACCTATTGATATGCCGTCAAAATCGAGTAGAAGCTTAAACAAAAGATGTGACAATTTGGGCATGGGAACCCCTCACAAGAAAATCAAGGAGAGGGTAGCCCCAACCCATAGAACAAAGGAAAAAGAAAATATGGACAACCTCAGAATAACCAGTCTATGATATAGGCAAGGAAAGACACCAGAAAGACAAAGAAAGATACCGGGAAGTGGTGCGACTTCCATAAGAGTCCTTGGCATAACACAATTGATTACCGCTCAAAGAAGTCGCTGGTGGCTGAGGTGAAAGCCTCTGAATCAGATGCGGGTTCTGACTCTGAGTCAGAACCAGAAAGAGGTATATAGATCATTGACTCAGAACTTAGTGCCACAGTTTCTACGACAAATATCCAACCCGATTAACTAGACTAGCCAGAGGAAGGTGAGCACCTCTTTCATTCATAGATGTGGGTGAAAGGCACCCCACTGCACTTCATTGTTGATAGCAGTAGTCATAAGAACCTCATCTTAGTGGAGGTCATCAAGCGGCTAGCCCTGCCAACAACACCACACCCGCTGCCCTACACCATTAGATGGCTCCACCAAGGGAGCGATCTCCACGTCATCCAACAATGTCGCCTGCCATACAACATCAAGCCTTTAAAAGATGAGGTATTGTGTGATGTTGCTCCTCTCAAAGTTTGTAATGATTTTTTGGGCCAACCTTATTTATGGAAATTCCATGCTGTATATGAGTCTAGGCCTCGCAATGTTATTATTACTTTGGACTGAAAATTGTACATGATACCCGAGGCAGTCCCACTTAGTGCTATTTCCTTGATCTCTGCCAGGCAATGCAGGAAGGTCATCTCTTAGACTGGGAAGTTTGTATTCTTCATGATTCACTTTTAGAGTGAGAAAAATATTACAACCACATCCAGGGCCTCCGCGACCGACCTCTCCACACAATAGAAGCAAGTGGATAAGGTCATGGAATAATACAAAGATATCTTCTCCTCACCTACCGGGGTACCTCTGCATTGTCAGGTCAAGCATCCCATCGATCGGACCCCCGACACACTGCTATCCAATGGACCAGTCTACCACCACTCTCTATTAGAGAATGAGGAGATCAAGTGACAGATACGAGAACCACTCCACAAGGGGCACATCCATCCCAACTCATCACCTTGTGGTAGCCTAATCGTGTTGGTGCAGAAGAAAGATAGGACCTGGCAACTTTGCATTGATTACCGGGCCCTAAATAAAATTACAGTTAGGAATTGATACTCGATTCCCCGAATCGACGATCTCCTTGATCAGCTCAAGGGGGCCAAATACTTCAGTAAGATTGATCTGAAGTCTAGCTACCACCAGGTCATAATAGAACAGATAGATGTATGGAAGACCACCTTCAAGTCAAGAGAAGGTTTTTTTTAATGGTTGGTCATGCTCTTTGGTTTGACAAATGCTTTGAAAAATTTCATGAGGATGATGGACGATATGCTGCGACCTTTAACCAATACTTTTTTAGTGGTGTATTTGGATGGCATCCTTATCTACAACAAGACTTGGGCGAAACACTTGTAGCATATTCAACAGGTTTTGCACACCCTGCGACAACACAAGCTATATGCCAACTTGGAAAAATGATCCTTTGACATGGACAGGGTCCAGTACCTAGGCTACATCGTTGATCAACATGGTCTGCATGTGGATCCAGCCAAGATCTATCTCATCTGTGACTGGCCAACCACAACCACACTCACTAAGCTTCAGAGCTTCTTGGGCCTTGCCAATTTCTATTGCGGGTTTGTGTTGGTATTCTCCCATATCGCATGGGCCCTCAGCCAAGTAACCAGGGGTGGTGGTAAGGAAACATTTGTGTGGGGCCTATCCCAAAAAGAAGTGTTCGATGATTTGAATAAATTTTTGTGATCAGCCCCAATACTTTCATTACCGGACCTGCAATACCCTTTGAGATCGAGACAGATGCTTCAGACTATGTTG
The DNA here is from genome assembly GCA_032191745.1 of Picea mariana. Classification (NCBI taxonomy): domain Eukaryota; kingdom Viridiplantae; phylum Streptophyta; class Pinopsida; order Pinales; family Pinaceae; genus Picea; species Picea mariana. Next base: position 258,500 of record JASDQU010738060.1, on the reverse strand, counting down.
TGGGCACAATTCTCATGCAACATGACCACACCATGGCCTATCATAGTGTTAGGAACCAAATATCAATATATCATAGAAAAACCTTAGAATAAGTACTCAATGCCTTGTAAAAGAGAGAGATTCAGATAATAAGCCTCTTCGAGGGGGCAACCTCCTTATGCCCACATAAATGTCCAAATACAAGATGATTCCAAATGAAAATGTCTCCTTGGTATATATAGGAGACTAGGAGGTATAATTACAACTAATTGACTAAAGCCAACATAAATAAAATAACATTACTAATGTAATATGCCCCAATTAAGGGGTAATGAGCCACTATTTAGGGCTTAACATGCCCCTCCCCTTGAGACAAGTGTTGTCCGCAACACTTGAGTAACTTTGGATGCTTATGTATAAAAGACTCATCTTCTGAAGTGGAATCTTTAGACGATAATTTCCTCCATTTAATGAGTGTTGACGAACGAAATTGACCGCTCGTCAACTGTAAGAGTGAATCCGGTCTGGGGTTGTCCAATTAACCCAAGCCGTTTGGATTAATTCACCCTGATGTGTTTAATGGCTCTCTTGGCCAATCGAAAGTCCTAAGGGAAGCAAAAAATAACTAATAGAAATGCAATAAATTACTAAATAATAATCGCTGAAATATATATGTACATCTAAATATATATATGCAGTTTATCTAATTAATATTTATATAATAATTCTATTTATCATATATACAACATATACAAATAATGAGTTTTAATCTAAACTCATAGAAAACCGAATGTAAAATGGTTCTTTTAAAGACAGTAATAAAGAAAACAAAAGTACTATTTGTTTTTGATTTGTTTTCTTGTTTATATGCATTCACAAGATCAAATATTAAACTACTTAATCAAATAGGAAGATATACATAGAAAAAAATATACTATATATAAAAACTTCTATAATAAGCTAGCAAATGAAATAAAATAATAAACTAACCTATTAATCATTTGAAGAGTATGCGTCCAACTGTTTGAGTAAATCGTGCATCAGTCCATCCACGAAATAAATCTGTTGCGCATCTTAACACTGTTTGGTGCAAAGGCCAAACTGTGTATTGACTGGTGTATTCAATTGATGAAACAATAAAACACAAAATAATTACAGTGATATAACAGATCACAAGCGATAACACATGGGATAAATCCTACAGTTACAACCTGCAACGAATCTTAAGATTGCTCCGAATAAATGCGAAACAATATGCTGGAAACTGAGTTTTGATAACAGAATGTCTGATGGAGACAGTCACAGTGATCTTGTGATTTATAGTAACTACAGAGAGATAAATCTTGCTATAAGAACTTGTATTTAAACATTCAACAGAAAATTATAGATAAATCTCATAATTTGAATTGAATCGATGATCACCCTGTATTGTATCTGAAACATGAGATATGGACATCATGTAATAATGAATTATTTCAACTCACAATAAATCATGAAGACAAAATCTTTCACCATCTATTATCACATCGAAATAAACAGAACTTAAACTAAAACATAATAAAGCTGTAACATGCATTCTGTTCCATTCAAGTCTGTGTGTAATTGTCCATACTCCAGCCCCAGGCTGAGATGCCTTTGTTTACAAAAATGATAGGTTTATAAAGGCCTCAGGAAAGACAACTGTTTCTGTTCCTGAGATCAAATATTTGTTTCAAAAATAAAGGGGGATGCAACCACCCTGATCCTACTAAATCCTAAAAAACTAACAACAGTTCATTTCTGTTCATTCAAAATACATCATAGATATGATTGGAAGGTCTTAAGAGTGCCTCATATCAATTTTGAAATCATGGACCCCTGAATATCCTGAAAGAAAAGGAAAATAGAAAGATTTCAGATATGTTTTCTGTCATTAATTTACACAATTCGAATTAACATAACTGGCTACAGAATCTTGCGATTCTGTAGCTAGTTATAATAGTAAATGAAATCTTATTTTATTTAAGAATAAAATAGACTAATTTAATAATGAAACATAGTTTATTCAGCAAACAAAATAATCTAACTTAAGAATGAAAACGAACATGCTATTAGTTTAAAAGATCATACCTCTAACCATGCAACCAAATCGTATCATGAAATCTTGGAATTTACAATGGTTGTAGTAGCCTCAACATTTTTAAATATCACATGACCCGTGGTCTTCATCCATTTTTCTTTGCCTTGAATAACTGACTCAAGCCTCAAATTTTCGCTCGTTAAAACATCGACCTGATCTTTTAAAGCCTTGACACATGACTGTAGAATTGGGATATCAGTATAATATCTATCGATCTATGATAGACAGACCTCACACTATGATTGTATGGTGTTTGCATTAGAACAGACAAGATTGTGGACCGAAGAGCCCTCCATATGGATAGTAGATTTATTGCAAAGCTTGACACCAGGAAACTCTGGATTGTCTTTCAAACAGGGAGGCAAATTATCGACAAAGTTATAGGGTCGGTCAGGGTGTAGCCCAAATGACAAAGGGTCTTCCTCTGCAAGGAATTTGTCAATTTCAGAGTCTGATATTTCGTCAACCTCGATCATGCTGATCGTGTTTGCATGAGAATTCGTTTTATTACGAAGACTCCATGATATCAATCTCCCAACCCTTTTGTTCTTAAAATTTATATCAACACTGCTTTTAGATTTCTCCCCTGTAGGTCTCTTTAAGTTTTTAACACAGTCAGTTGGATGTGTAATCTGCTGACAAGCCTGTTGAATGACCTTGGGATCGATCAAGGGTTCATTATTAGGGGAGGAGACACAAGTTTGGGGATGTGAGAGGGATTCCATTGGGTGGACAAGGGTCTCCTTGACCACAATTTTATCTACCTCACCCATATCAGGGTTACCATAGCCATTTCGGGTTATAAACGAATGCCAGTTATCATTTTGTGACTCTAATTGATGTATGAGTAGGATTTTCACTAGGCCGTGATGAAAAAGGCTAGAGTCTGACTAGTTTTTCTTGTATCTTTTCCCCATTTTATAAAGACTCCTGAGTAAGTAATATGGCATATTCAAAGGGAAACCCATAAAACTCATAAGCAGGCATAAATGGTACAAAAATACAAGCCCGAATCGTCCCTCACATGTAACAAATTGCTTTACCACAGCGAGCAAATCATGCCACCGAGATTTTAGGAATGAAATAGGCATACCTTTATCACAGCTCATTATTTTCCGAGATGTAAACAGTAGGGCCCATGGAACTTCTTCCACTTTTGCGTTTGTAAACCATTTTTGACCGCTCGCTGGTAACCCTGTGGCTTGACTCAGGAACTCCTCGGTAACCTCTAGTTGTACATCACCAACTTTCACCCTACAACCATCATAGGAGAAGCCAAATTCTTGCACAACCTGTAAATTAAAACCCTGAAAGTTCCTAATGAAAACAAGCCAACCACTTCTTTCCAAATCTCCTTTGGCATCATCGTATAAGAGTAGGGTTTGGATACCGTTTGGCTCAATTCTCATGACAGGAGCCATACTGGATGGGAGGGTAATCAAACAAAAATAACATACAGGGAGGGTTTGTAAAAACAAAACAGAGCCATAACCCCGAGCCCAACAATGAACGCTGTAAAGATTCATACGGTGGGATGGACACTTAATTGAAATATGTGCGAAGAAGGTTTGTGAAGCCCAAGGCCATCCTTAGAAATGATGACAGTCTGAAAATCGTATGCCACCTCTGCATTCAGTATGAGCTAGGACCAAATCATTAAAACAAGAATAAGTGCATCCATCGTGGGTTTGATTACAAAGTTTGGGTAAGTCAAAAATCGAAAAAGCAAAAGTTTTGTATAAGAAACGTAGCCAAAAATCAACCAAAACTATACAAAAATCAAATCATGGGGGTGCTTTGTTCATGAAACCAATAACCTCTTAAGCATGCTTGGAATTGAAAGGATCAAAGCAAAGAGAGTAACATCTTCATGGCAAGGAATCAAAATTCCATAATGAACTATGTGAACAATTTTCCTTTAATGAAATTTTAAAACATAATGGCAGTCACAAGTTTTCATGCTTTCAGTCATGAAAACAAAGCCTGAAATAGACAATGGGGAGAAGCGACAATTTACGACTGTCGTTTCAGAAACAACTCATGAAGAGTGATACAAATTCATGACCCTAGTTAGGCAGCTATACAGATCGTTTAATTGACATAAAAAGGTAAGAAAATCGTTGGGCTGCCAACAATGGCGACATGCTGGGAGAAGCAATTATCTCTGTAATACAAATGAGTTCAGGTTAGAGAAATCTGAAAAACTTCGGATCGAAGAACAACTAAAAATTCATTTGAACATCTTAAATAATCATGACGCAGTCCAGTTGCAGATAAATTTTGTTTTTAAAGAAACGAAAACTGGTGACAAACTTGGCAAAAGAAAGCCACGACGTTTAAGTTAATGTCTCCAATACTGTTGACAGGGCCACTACTGCCAACAGGCATTCATAGCCTCGACAAGGATGTCAATTAACCCACTCTGACGTCTGTATCCTAACAATAAATTTCAGATCAGATTGAAGGACGCTTAGGGCCAAAACAAAATTCAAATCTGAGAATTTTCTTTTGCCTGACATTGCTTCACTGCCAGCAGGCCTGTTCAGTACCCCGACGAAGTTGTCTTGGCATCATGCATGTATTTACCCCCTGCCAGCAGATCTGTTTAGTATCCTGGTGGGTTTACAAACATTTCCCACAGCTCTCTGAGACATTATTCACATTCTGGCATATTTTTTAAACATATTCAACAGAGCGGGGTGACGCTGAAAATTCTAGTTTTAAACACACCTTGATATATCACAGACCTTAAAATTTTTCGTGTTGTCCTTCATCAAGATCCAAAAAATAGTTCATTAATAAAACTGACTTTCAAGAACAGGGAGACATCGTTGAGTTTCTCTCTTAAAGAACAGGGTCAGTGTAAAAAGACTTTTAAAGATGGTCATGAATACTTTCAAGTGCAGATTGAAACCAAGAAAACACTTTTCAAACAAAAGTCATCTTTAACAAGGCTACAATTTCAGAGAAATACAACAATTAATGTTCTGACAACTTTTAGCAGTTATTTTCGAGGGGAAGTATTCTGTTTTCTTTGTCTGAGCTAGCCCGTGGTGCAGGCATGTTTGTTTCAAAAAGAAAGTCCGATAAACATAAATGAAAACAAAAACAAACTAGAAAAGAAAAACAAACATAAAGGAAAACAAAACAAAAAATATTTACAAAAGGTGTATGGGAGAGTCATCAGGTAAAGTACTTTTTGAGAGATTGGCCATTCACCGGGAAGGTGTTTGGTTGTCCCTCTAAATTCTATAGGTGAAAGGAACTGGGACCTAGCTTTTCAACAATTAAAAATGGTCCCAACCATAGGTTTTGGAACTTAGTATGTTCTCCTTTCCCCTCATGAGGTTTGTCCCACTTAAGGACAAGATCGCCTACCTGAAAATTTCGGTCTAAGGCAGAATTGGAATCAAACCAGTTTTTGACAATGAGTTGATGTTGATCCAATTTTCGTTTTTCTTGAGCCCTTACTTCTTCTAACTTCAGAAAAGCGTTAATCTGACTCTCCAAGGGAGGACAATCTTCTTCTTGCACCTTCTGCGATAACTGCAGAGATGGAAGAAGGACATGTGGTGGGATAATCACTTCCCTGCCGTAAATGAGAAAAAAAGGGGGGAATTACCAACAACAGTTTTAGGAGTTACTCTATCAGCCCAGATTGCATTATGCCAGTTTTTGTGGTTTTCGGAGACCGTTCTCTTGATGATCTTGATCAGGTTTTTATTGGTTGATTCAGCCAAACCGTTACCTTAGGGGTAATAGCTGGCGAAATACTTTAATTTTATTCCTTTCTCTAAAGCGAAATCACTCATTTCGAGAGATGAAAAATAGGAAGCATTATCAAATACTAGGCATTCAGGAATACCGAAACGAGTGATAATATTTGAATTCAGGAAGGATATTACCTGGCTAGTGTTTACAGCTTTTAATGGCACAGCCTCAGACCACCTGGTGAAATAATCTGTGGCTGTTATGATGTATTTATGCTGTTGCGAGGATGTTAGGTTAATTGGGCCTATAATATCGAGGCCCCATTGCTGAAAAGGGGAGTCTACCGAAACTGGTTGCAACAGGAATGCTGGTTTCTGTACTCATATAGATGCCTTTTGATAGATTACACACTTGCGGCACAAGGCATGGGCGTCTTTGAAAAGAGTAGGTCAGTAATAACCTGCTCTTAATACTTTGTGGGCAGTGGTGTCTCCACCAAAATGCCCACCAGCTTCCCCTGCATGTAATTCCAATAGGACTTTTTCTTCTTCATCTTTTTGAAGACAACACATAGGTATTCCATCGAAATTTTGGCGAAACAAAATACCGTTTACCAGCTGAAAAGAAGAAAATTTTAATATCAGTGCTCTCCTCTTTTTTGGATCAAGGTGACGGGGGGTTAATCCGTGTATAAGATAAAACTTGATGTCGTCATACCAAGGACTAGTAAGGTTTTGTGCACAACAGATTTGATTTTGATCGTGCTGATCTTGAATTAATGTATCAGTTTCATTTTGCTGTCCTATAGTTGACTCAAAAACCAATTTACATAAACCTTGGCCTCTAACAATTTGTGCTGGGGTAATTTCTATGTCGTATTCTTGTAAGGATGTGACCCAGTTTGCCCTTTTTTCACCCAGTTCTTTCTGCACTAACAAATTTCTGAGAACAGGGTAAGGGACAATGATTTTCGTCTTAGATTTCAGTAGATAAGATCGAAAGTGTTTTACCACTTTAAAAACAACATAAGCCTGTTGATCTACTGCTGGGTAATTGAGTTCTGCTCCCTTGAAGGCTGAGCTCATAAAGGCAATTGGGACTTCGTTGTTTTCAACATTTTTTTGGGTTAGGACAGCAGCATAAGACCGATCAGAGGCAAACGTGTAGAGGGTGAAGTCTCGCGAAAAATCAGGGCTCATTAGAGAAGGAGCGTCTACTATAGCCTTTTTTATTGAGTCAAAAGCCTGACTTTCTAAAGGTCCCCAATGGTACTGTACATCCTTTTTTATTAAATTTTGTACTGGTCTGACCATTTTTGAAAAGCTGGGGACGAACCTCCTAACAAAGTTTATCTGACCTAAGAAAGATTGCATGGACTTTTTGGAAGAGGGAGGGGGCAGTTTTGAAATGGCTTGGGTCCTTTCAGGGTCAATAATCATCCCTTCATTTGATACAATGAATCTGAGGAGCTTACCTTGGTCTACCGCAAAGACAATTTTTTTTGGATTTAAAGAAATACCGTATTTACGACATCACTGTAGAATGGATTTTAGATGAGCTAGATGATCTCCCTTATTCTTTGAGAAGACAGTGACATCATCTAGATAAACTACTATAGATTGATTGATTAAACCGTGGAAAGCGATATCCATCACTCTCTAAAAAGTGGCACCAACATTTATGAGCCCAAAGGGCATCTTCCTATAAGTGTAGGTGCCCCATGGAGTACATAAAGTGGTTTTGAGCTGGTCTGGGGGAGACATAAGGACTTGGTTATATCCTGAAAAACCATCTAGCAGCGACAATCTTTCAAAACCAGATACTTGTTGAAGGATCTGTTCCATGGGAGGTGTTGGTGTTGGAAGTCACTCCTGGATTGCAATAGGAGTAGAGCCCGACGCCCATCAGTTTATGTCACAAATAATTTAATGGGGTGATCGAATGGATAGAGACTCAAGAAGATATGGCTCTAACTCAGAAAACCGGTCTTGGTATGTAGAAAAACAAAAGAGGTATTGATCTAACTTCCGTCAGTGAGTTGATTATAAAATGAGCAGATGGAAGACTTAGTGATATGAGTGAGCAATATTGCTTTGGGCATCAGGCCTTTCAACAACTTGAGGAGGAAATACTCAGAATACAAGATCCTCTTGGTTCAGAGTTTAGGGGAACTGAAGGGTGACTTGACTGGATCTTCCAATTCCAAATCATTCAGCATTGAGAAAATACAAGAACTGATTAGAAAAAATACAACTATTACAGTGATCCAACATACATCATCCTATAACAGCGCAACTCGATTGGATCCTCCAATTTCGAGCTATTCTAACACAGTGTACACAGAGAGATGAAAAGAGGACGACATTCATAAGACAAGAAGTCTCAAGTGCCAATACATAACCAGAGAAACTAGTGCTTCATCAAAACTTTACAATCGGGAGCCTAGCTCAACCATCGATACCTACAAAAATGGAAAAAATGCCTACATATACTCTTCCACTTTCGCCCAACAGAGGCATCTCAGGACTTTCAGGGTGTGGCATCTCTTCAGTCAAATCTGGCCTGAAATCCTTTGTCAGACGTCACCTTAACTTTGCATGGCCTTTGCAGGGGAGGTAGCTGAAACATTAAAGGCTAAAATAGCATGTGCTGACTCCTCCGGTCAGATGAGGACTCGGCATGAATTCTTTGGAGAAAACCAACGTACAGGATCATCTCAGGCAGACTGCTTGGCGGAACCTCCATGCTTTGCATTTAATGAGTGAGCCGAGGTTTCAACTACCTCCATCGACCTTCATTTATTTTTAGTGAGGACCAAGATCGAGGTCGAGCTGAACTGGTCTCTGGAGAACGAGGTGATCCCTTCTGCAGCTAAACCCGGCGCTTCGACCCTTTGCGCAGTTCTTTCTATCATCCCCAAGTGACCATGGGCTGTGACCCTATGCCTATCTTCAAAGGCGCTTTCGACATTTCACATTTTGTGGATGGGAGGAGGCTGCTCCTTGTGCTTCAAAGTTACGAAAGGTGAGGTGGCATCATAGCCTAATCGTGTGCCACGTACCCCTCCTTGATCGGACAAACTGGATCATTTCGGTGAGACTGTGGGCCCAGGTCCTAGATGCCTTCGGCACTTCGCGTCTCATGGCTGGGAGGAGGATGCTCCTTGTGCTTCAAAGTTATGATAGGCGAGGTGGTGACATAGCCCAATCATGCGCCATGCATCCCTTTGGATGGATGGTCCTGATCATCTTGGCAACATTGTGGGCCCAACTCCTGAGCGCTTTCGGCGCTTCGCGTCTCGCAACTGGGAGGAGGCTGATCCTCGTTCTTCAAAGTCATGATGCGTGAAGAGGCGATAGATCCAAATCGCGCACCACGTGTCCCTCTGGATGGAGAGTCCTGATCATCTCGGTAACATTGTGGGCCCAACTCCTGAGCGCTTTCGACGCTTCACGTCTCGCAGCTAGGAGGAGGCTGATCCTCATTTTTCAAAGTCACGATGTGCGAAGAGGCGATAGAGCCTAATCGCACACCATGTGTCCCTCTGGATGGATGGTCTTGATCATCTCAAAAACATTGTGGGCCCAACTCCTGAGCGCTTTCGACACTTCGCGTCTCGTGGATGGGAGGGCGCTGATCCTGGTTCTTCAAAGTCGCGATGCGCGAAGAGGCGATAGAGCCTAATCGTGCACCATGTACCCTCTCTGATCAGATGGTCCTGAACATCTCGACAATACTATGGGCCCAAATCCTGGACGCCTTCGGCACTTCACGTCTCAGGGATCCCAGTTGTAGAGAAAAAGCGTTTCAAGGTCGTGATGGGCGAAGCTGTGACAGAGCTCGATCGTGTGCCATGTGCTCCTCTGGGATGGACGACTTGGATCATTTCGGTGAGATTGCAGGCCCGATTCCTATGCTAAACATGACGCAACTTTGTTGGCCTCAAATTTTCGCTGATCGACGATCTTCTCCATCGATCAATCCTCACCGCTGAATACTGGAGCCGCTCGCCTACTTGCAATTTTAACTTGAAATGGATTTTCTGCGTTGCACAGTGCTCTCATGGATGTGACCTTGGACAAAATGCATATGTTAGGTTCTTTAAGCCCCATTTCTTCGCATTTACGCCATGAGATTGGATCTTGGAGAGAAAACACCCCCTTGCAAGAATTTGCGCTAACATCAGGCTCCATGGGGGATAGAGTCGTCCCTGCGATGCTCTAAGAACTCATTTTGCAGCTTCAGTGCCTTGCTATTGGGCTATGGAGTCATTTACTAAGCCTAAAAATAAAAATAAAAAATAAACAAAGAACCAAAAGGACAATATTTACAAACAAAGGAGCCGTCTAAGGCTGAAACAAAACATTTCTTCAGGAAATGCCCATTTACTGGGCTGTTGAAAACCTCTTCACCCTCCAAATCTTGCAGCCTGCACGTGTTTTTTGAGAAAACCTCAGAGATTTTGAAGGGCCCGATCCATAGGGCATCAAACTTGCTGTGTTTGCCCTTATCCTATCTGGGTGCATCCCACTTAAGCACCAAATCCCTAATTTCAAACTCCTTCTTCCTGACCTTCCTGTCGAAGGCCTGTTTGACCTTCTGCTGATGACTATGAGTTGCGTCCATCACCTATTCCCTGATCTATTGTACTTCCACCATCTGATGAATCCTTCTGACCATATGATCCAGCTCTCCTTCATAATCTTGAAAGAACTTCTCTACAGGTAAGGCGAGCTGAGTGGGAAAAACCACCTCTGTTCTGTAAATCAGTTGAAAAGGCGAGGTGCCCAGGGACTTCTTCGTTGTCACTCGATCGGCCCATAGAGAAAATTTGAGGTTTGAATCCCAAGCCCTCTTATTGTCTTCCAATAATCATTTAATGAGCTTGATTAGGCTTTTATTGGAAGATTCTGCTAGTCTGTTTCCTTGAGGATAATAGGGGGTGGAGTGAATTAGCGAGATCTAGAACTACTCACAGAACTTAATCAGAGGCTCAGATTTGAACGAAGCAGCATTATCAGTGACAATCCTGTTGGGACAGCCAAATCTGGCTATGATATCCTCTAGGAAGTTGATAATTACTTTGTGTGATGCACTTCTGGTGGGGGCAGCTTCTATCCACTTGGTGAAATAGTCTGTTGCAGTTAGGATCCATCTATGTTCGCCGCTTGAGGGAGGATGGATTTCCCCGATGAAGTTCAGCCCCCACTGCTGAAAGGTGCTGAAGCCACTACAGGCTTCAATGGCAGTGGTCTAAGCTACTGCTTTCCTGAGAACTTTTGGCATTTGATGCAGGCTCTGATTTCTCTACAGACATTAGCGAATAAAGTGGGCCAGTAATACCTAGCCCTGAGGATTTTGTGAGCTGTGGTCTTCTAGAAATGATGCCCCCCACAAAGTCCGCTATGGAAATCAAACATAACTTTCTGGGCTTCTTGTGGATTCAGGCACCTTAAAAATACCCCTAGAGGGTCTTTCCAGTACAAGGCTCGGTCAATGAGGTAATACTGACCGCCTTGAGCTTTAAATCTCTCACCTTACTCTTTCCCATTCCATCAGGAGGCTTCAACTCTTGCATAAAATACAATATATCTCTATACCAGGTGCATTCTGCTAGCGATAAGTCACCCTGAGAACCTTTGTTGGATGACTCAGCTTGCCTATTTTCTGAACAAGCATTGATGAAGCTGATCCCCAAGGATTTGCAATTGGATTCATCCAACAGCTTGGCTAAACCCTGCCCCTTTATCAACTTGGTGGGCTTAATCTCCAGATCAAACTCCAGGATTTTGGCAATCCATTTACCTCTTCTCCCATCTATGTAAGGCTGTATAAGGATGTCCTTCACAGAGGCTGAAGGAATGTATGCAGTCACCTTTGAGTGCAAGACATAGACTCTGAAAGCTTTGAGAGCTTTCACCAAGGCATAGGCCTGCTTCTCCATGATCTTGTACCTGATTTCTGCATCTCTTAATGCTTTACTGAAGAAGGCAATGGGTTACTCTCTCCCTTCCTCATTTTTCTGCAATAAGACCATTGCTATTGTATCAAAAGAAGTGAAAGAAAAAACTAGGAAGGCTTTGGAATAGTCAGGACTGATCAACACAGGTGCCTCAATTAACGCCCTTTTTATTCAGACAAAAGATTCCCTGGGTTCAACGGTCCATTTCACTTCATTTCCCTTTCTGAGCATGGTTGTGATGTGTTTCACCAGCTCAACGAAATTTGAGATGAACCTCCTCAGAAAGTTAATCTTTCCTAAAAAGGATTGGACTTCTTTCTTAGACCTGGGAAGTGATAGGGTCTGAATTGCCTCTACTCTCCTGGGATCAATTCTCACTCCTTTTGTTGATACTATATGGCCTAACAACTTTCCCTCCATCATAGCAAACAAAGATTTCTTAGGATTTAGGGAAAGACCAAACCTATGACATTTCGAGAAAACTTTCCTTAAGTGATAACAATGCTCTTTATCAGACCTGGAGAAGACTGTGATGTTGTCCAGATAGATCACCACAAACTAGTCTTTCTCCCCGATGAAGGCTATGTCCATGGCTCGCTGAAATGTTGCTCCTGCATTCATTAGTCCAAACGACATTTTGGCATACATGAATGTGCCCCAAAGAGTGGTGAAGGCTGTCTTTTCCCTATCCTCTGGCATGACCGATATCTGATTATAGCCAGAAAATCCATCAATCATGGATATCCTGGATGCACCAGTTACCCTCTGCAATATGTGTTCCATCTTAGGTAGGGGGTAATTGTCCTTTCTTGAGATTCTGTTCAGATTCCTGAAGTCTAGGCAAAGCCTGATCTCACCACTTTTCTTGCTTAGTGGGACCAAATTGGCCACCCATTCATAATATCTCAAGGGGACAATGATTTGGGCATCTAACAACTTCTTCACTTCTTTTTCCATGATAGACAACAACATGGGATTTATCTATCTTTGCTTCTGCCTAAATGGCCTAGCCTCTTCCTTCAGTGGGATCTTGTGTTCAATGACAGATCTGTCATATGTCTTGAGGTCTTCATAGGTCCATGCAAACACATCGACAAATTCTCTTAATAGTTCAGTGTATTCGACCCTCTGTTCTTGGGTCAGGCTGCTTGACAACTTGACAAACTTAGGCTCCTCTTATGTGCCAATGTTGCATTCTGATGTATCAATATTTCCTCCTGAAATCTTATCTTTTATTGCGACATCATTCCCATCGAACAGTCTTTCTAAAGGGGATTAGTCCCCTCGGAATGTGATTGCTAGGCAGCTGAATAATCTGGTGATTAGCAATTTCATTTAAAAACACCTCAGGGTAAGGGTCACCTTCAAGGTCAGGATCCTGATCAATGTGCAACGCAAAAAATTCATCAATAGATTGGAGAAATTTTTTGATTTCGAGATCATCTTCGAATACCTTCTAATGCTTGACATTGTCTGGTACAGAGGGCCTATATTTTATCTCAACATCATATTTGACCATAGATAGCAGAGGGATCTTGAACCGGCTATCTGAAACAACTAAAGAATCAACCACAACATTATCCTCCCTTGGGACAAAATAAATGTTGAAAGCTGAGAAGAAATTATCAATCAGGTCCCATACCTCGTTCCTGTAACTTCTGAGCTGAGGATGCTTGGCCTGATAGACATTCCTGACTTGTTGGATTATCAATTCCGCATCCCCAAACACTGCCATCTCCCTTATTCCCATTTCGTTTGCGGCCCTCATACCCAGAACACGAGCTTCATACTCTGCCACATTGTTGGTGGTTTCAAATTCCAGCTTGTATGAAAGGGATATGGTCTCTTGAGAAGGTGACATGAAAACCACTCCAGCACCAGCGCCTTCGCTAGAAGAAGCTCCATCGAAAAACATTTTTCAAATGGAGGTGTTTGGAGGAGGTGTCCCATGATCAAATAAGGGTTGCTTTCTGATTTGGAAAGGGGCTTCCGGAGCATCGGTGATCTGCAATAAACTAGACCCCAAATCAGTGTCCAGTGCAAAGATGGGATGATTGGTAGGGTTTGCTTCATCACTGACAATATAGGCTTCTCTGTACAACCTCCTGTGTTCCCCTACAAAGACTGGACTAGTAGCATATGTGAGATCCATCTGTAATGTTCCTCCAAGCTTTTTAATCCAAGATCTTGACAACAACATGCCAAACTTGGGAGGAACGTCGGCCACTACAATATCCATGACCACACTCTTCATTGGCAGCTGAAACAGAGAGATCGCCAAGTCTTTGATGACTCCAAGACATTGCACCCTCCTTGAATAAAAAGAGTACAAATCATGATAAGCCTTTGTCACTTCCAGTCCCAATTCTTCCATGACTATTTTGGGCATAAGGTTATGGGAAGCCCCTGAATCCATGAGGCAATTATGCAGCACTTTATCATGTATGTTCAGGGATGTGTAGAAAGGAGGGGATGAATCATCTCTATCTTCTACTATGGGACCTAGGACGATCGGTATCTTTTCATCTTGGAGATTTATTGAGTCCGTGGAAGGCTAGGGGGGCTCAAATTGTAGCAGCTTGGTGAGGGACCTTTTGAAATCTTCATTTTTAACTAGTTCAGATAGGGGTACAGGGATTCTAATCTTCTGAATATCATGCTCAAAACTAAAGGAGGAGAGAGACTTAAGAGCTTCCCTTACCTCAGAGACAGGTTCCTTGGCTACTGGTGAAGCATTCTGAGTTTTCTTTTCTTTAGTAGTGGTTGTTGCAACTTTAGTAGGCCTTTTCGCTATGAGGGGCTGATCCTGGCTATCAAAATTCCCTTCTTTCTTTTTTGACCTGAGATTGTATCTGTTAGGAGTGTTGCTGGCCTTTTCCCCTTTACTCAACTCGTTGATTTGAGTGTTGATAAGGGATTCTTCATATGTAGATTGAGTTAAATGAGGAAACGGGGAAGTTTCCTCGATGCAGTGGATCTCAGGGTCGAGTTCATCCACCTCCTCTCCTTCTTCATGAGCAACTAGGCTATTCTGGAGAGGGGTCTGAATCCTCTGATCATCCCTGTCTCTGCTTCTTTGTTCCTTTGGAAAAGTCTGTGGCATATTGTTACCAGGCCTCCTGAAACCTCTGTTATCAGTATTCTGGGGGTTTCTGTACTTGGGCTTCCCCTCTAACTCTCACTTCTCCATTCTAGCTGAAAGGGATTTCAGTACTTTAGCTACCTCATCCGTCTGAAGGGGAAGGGGAGAGGAATGGGATGGGGAAGCCTTTGTTCTTCTCCTGGATATGTCTCTGTCAGCCTTATTCTTGAGTTGGTCAGCGACCAATATGTTAGACTCTACTTCCACAGCTGCATCCTGCATGTGAGCCAGAGTGGTGGCTCTCCTTTCCCTCAGCAGGAGGTAGAAATCAGGATCAAAAGCGCTGACATAAGTGATCTTTGCAGAGGCTTTGGAGGGATTATCTCGATGGGGATCTTATTGTACATTTTGTTAAATCTTTTGGAGAAGTCAGAGACAGACTCTCCTTCCCTTCTCTTCAAAGACCCAAACTCAATCATGTAATACATGAAGTCCTTTTTGTCTCCCCATTGTCTCAAAAAGGCACTATCCAAAGCCTCAATCCCATCAATAGATCCAGGAGGCAGGGCCCTAAACCATTTTCTAGCCTCACCTTCAAGACTATGGATGAAAATCCTCATCCATACATCTGCATGCATGATAACATGATCATCTGTAAAGTTGTAGAAGGCTTCAAGGTGTTCTTCTGCAACTATGTCCCCTTCACCTGTAAACTTGGGAAGCTGCTTGAGGTAACCATCTGCTGGAAGGGCATTGAGAGGTTGAGGCAACACAAGGGGAGCATACCTAGCAGCTATTATAGCCTCCATTCTGGTCATAGGGGGATTTGCTCTTGCCATAGGGATATTAGGTGGAGGAGAACTCGGAGGGGAAGGGGCTCGAAAAGGGGATACTGGGAATGAGCTTCCAGGAAACAATGGGGGATTTAGGGAGAAGGCTAACGGGCTTGAGTCAACAAATGCTTCTCTCTATGCAGAAGTGGCAACAGTAACAAGAGGAGGAGTGGGGAAGTCTGTTGTGGTCCTGGGTCCACGCCAAGGTACAACTTCAGGGGAAAGGGGAGTGACAAGGATTTCTCCCTCCAATCCCAGATCGGGAGGGAAAAACTCAGCAGGAACACTCCCGAAATTCAGGAAACGAGAAATTCAGAAAAAGGTCTGCTAGGAAGCCGAGGAGAAGAAAATGGAGTTTCTACAGAAGGAGATGGTGGATTACCTGGTTCAGTGGTGGAAGTTTCTCCTTCAGAGGCCTTTCCTTTTCTGAAAATCACCTCCGGATCAGCTACAGGTGTAGCTAGAGGAAGTTGTGGATGGGACCACGTGTGTCTGCCTCTTGAAGCCACAACTAAAACAATAGGCTCGCTCCAGTGGATTCTTCACAATGGAGTCGCCAGGGGCACAGTAGCAATCTTCAAAGGCTCTGATGCCTGATGCATCTTCAAAATCAGAGGCTCTGATGCCTGATGCACGGCACCAGAAATCTTGGCGTTGGAAGTCACTCCTGGGTTGCGACAGGAGAAGAGCCCGACGCCCATCAGTTTATGTCACGAATAATTTAATGGGGTGATCGAATGGATAGAGATTCAAGAAGATATCGCTTTAACTCATAAAACCAGTCTTGGTATGTAGAAAAACAAAGGAGGTCTTGATCTAACTTCCGTCAGTGAGTTGATTATAAAATGAGCAGATGGAAGACTTAGTGAGATGAGTGAGAAAGACTGCTTTGGGCATCAGGCCTTTCAGCAGCTTGAGGAGGAAAAACTCAGAATAAAAGATTCTCTTGGTTCAGAGTTTCGGGGAACTGAAGGATGACTTGACTGGATCTTCCAATTCCAAATCATTCAGCATTGAGAAAATACAAGAACTGATTAGAAACAATACAACTATTACAATGATCCAACATACATCATCCTATAACAACGCAACTCGATTGGATCCTCCAATTCTGAGCTGTTCTAACACAGTGTACACAGAGAGATGGAAAGATATTGACATTCATAAGCCAAGAAGTCTCAAGTGCCAATACATAACCAGAGGAACCAGTGCTTCATCAAAAATTTACAATCGGGAGCCTAGCTCAACCATCGATACCTACAAAAATGGAAAAAATGCCTACATATACTCCTCCACTTTCACCAATCAAAGGCGTCTCAGGACTTTCAAGGTGTGGCATCTCCTCAGTCAAATCTGGCCTGAACTCCTTTGTCAGACGTCACCTTAACTTTGCATGGCCTTTGCAAGGGAGTTAGATGAAACATTAAAGGCTAAAATAGCATTCGTAGACTCCTTCGGTCAAACCAGAACTCGGCATGACTTCTTTGGAGAAAACCAGCGTACAGGATTATCTCGGGCAGACTGCCTCCCAGAACCTCCATGCTCTGCATTTAATGAGTGAGCCGAGGTTTCAACTACCTCCATCCACCTTCATTTATTTTTAGCGAGGACCAAGATCGAGGTCAAGATGAACTGGTCTCTGGAGAACGCGGTGATCCCTTTTGCAGCTAAACCCGACGCTTCGGCCCTTTGCACAGTCCTTTCTATCGCCCCCAAGTGACCACAGGCTATGACCCTGTGCCTATCTTCAAAGGCACTTTCGGCATTTCGCGTTTTGTGGATGGGAGGAGGCTGCTTCTTATGATTCAAAGTTACGAAAGGTGAGGTGGCGTCATAGCCTAATCGCGTGCCACGTACCCCTCCTTGATTGGACGGCCTGGATCATTTCGGCGAGACTGTGGGCCCGGGTCCTGGACGCCTTCGACACTTCACGTCTCATGGCTGGGAGGAGGCTGTGCCTTGTGCTTCAAAGTTATGATAGGTGAGGTGGAGACATAGCCCAATCGTGCACCACGCGTCCCTCTAGATGGACGGTCCTGATCATCTCGACAACATTGTGGGCCCAACTCCTGAGCGCTTTCGGCGCTTCGCATCTCACAGCTGGGAGGAGGCTGATCCTCGTTCTTCAAAGTCATGATGCGCGAAGAGGCGATAGAGCCTTATCATGCACCACGTGTCCCTCTGGATGGATGATCCTGATCATCTCGGCAACATTGTGGGCCCAACTCCTGAACGCTTTCGGCGCTTCGTGTCTCGCAGCTAGGAGGAGGTTGATCCTCTTTTTTCAAAGTCATGATGCGCGAAGAGGTGATAGAGCCTAATCGCGCACCACATGTCCCTATGGATGGACGACCCTGATCATCTCGACAACATTTTGGGCCCAACTCCTGAGCGCTTTCGGCACTTCGCGTCTTGTGGATGGGAGGGAGATGATCCTGGTTCTTCAAAGTCGCGATGCGCGAAGAGGCGATAGAGCCTAATCGTGCACCACGTACCCTCTTTGATCGGACGAACTTGAACATATTGGCAATACTATAGGCCCAAATCCTAGACGCCTTCGGCACTTCGCGTCTCGAGGATCCCAGTTGCAGAGAAAAATCGTTTCAAGGTCGCGATGGGCGAAGCTGTGACATAGCTCAATTGTGTGCCACATGCTCCTACGGGATGGACGGCCTGGATCATTTTGGTGATTTGCGGGCCCGATTCCTGTGCTAAACATGGCACAACTCTGTTGGCCTCAAATTTCCGCTGATCGACGATCTGCTCCATTGATCAATCCTTGCCGCTGATACTAGAGCCACCCACCTACTTGCAATTTTAACCTGAAATGGATTTTCTGCGCTGCACAGTGCGCTCATAGATGTGACCTTGGACAAAATTCATATGTTAAGTTCTTTAATCCCCATTTCTTCGCATTTACGCCACGGGCTCGGATCTTGGAGAGAAAACACCCCCTTGCAAGAATTTGCGCTAACAGGAGGGACAGGGTAGTTGTCTTTATCAAACGCTCGGTTTAAATTTTGGAAATTGACACATAGTCTGATTTTACCACTCTTCTTCCTTACAGGGACACAATTAGAGACCCACTGGGTATGTCTTACCGGGAAGATTATTTTAGCATTCAAGAGTTTTTTTAGTTCTTTCTTGACTATCGGTTCAAGCTTTGGGTGCATCTTTCTTAATTTCTGTTGAAAAGGTTGGGTTTGGGGTTTCATGGGGATAATGTGTTGTATGATATTAGGATCAAAGGTTTTTAAATCGTCATACGTCCAAGCAAAGACATCTTTAAATTCCTTAAACAACTTAATAAATGTTTTCTTTTCTTTCTCAGAACATCCCAACCCCAAATTGATGCACTGTGGGTTATCTTTAGTTCCTAGATTTAATTTTTCATGTATCAAGGAAGAACTATTCGTTTTACAATTCATTGATTTTCTGAATTTATCGTGAAGATCATAAAATTTTTCTAATCTAACCACAGATTTTGGGATAGAGTTTACCATATCTGATGTAGACTTCGGGGATCTTGGATCTGGTATTACCGTAAAATCGTGAAGGTTTTCATCGTGGGTACCTTCATTGATAACTGCTCCTTGGAAAGTTTCTTCCATATGCAGAAAACTGATGATTTGTTGATCGTCGTCGAAGACTCTCCAATTTGTGATGTTGTCCAGTATGGATGGCCGAAACAACATCTCAGCCTCAAAATTATTCAATTATTTGAGGCGACGTTAGCTAACAAATCAGCCTCAAAATTATTCAATCTTGGAATAGAATTAATGTTAAACGCAGAAAATTTGTTCATTAAATTCCATACCTCAGTCTGATAGTTTTTCAGGTGTGGAGATAAACAGTGGATAGAATTTTTAACCTATCTAACCAAAATTTCTGAATCACCAAGGACAGTCAAATTCTGAATGTTCAAATCTAGTGCTTTTCTGAGACCTTGTAGGAGTGCCTCATATTCAGCTGTATTGTTTGTGCATTCGAATTCTAACCGGCAAGCAATCAAATTTTTGTTACCTGCTAGATCAATGAGCACGCACCCTACACCAGCTCCTTCCTTTGATTTTGATCCATCGAAGTAAAGAGACCAGATTTGATTTTTGTCAGGTGCGTGTGACCACTGAGAGAAGGCTGTTGAGTGTGTGCATGTCATAATTTTGGATTGTTGTTCCGGGTCAGTAATGGTACAAGTTTCATCCATGAAATTGCTAAAAAAAGTGTCCATCCCCTGTATTTAAGGTGAATTGGTGGAAGCAGTGAATGGTTCATTAGGATCATTTAAATCAGTTACCGTGAGCTTAATATAACGCTCACGATTTACCTTGATTCTGTTAGGCTTTCCATTCTCGGGTAGCCACAAGTGAGACCAATCTGTTGCAAAATAGCCATGTAGTTGTTCAGACCAATCTCTACTTAAAAACAAACCATATACTTCTGGGATATCTAAAACATTAATATCAATAACTTGATGGACTTTAGGATTAGATGATAATCTGATAAGCACATTTTTTAATTCACCTATTACTTTAACACTAGTTCGATCAAGCTGAATAATTTTCAGGCTGGACAGTTGAACTTCGGCATTAATTTTTTGACAGACAGACCAAGGCATTACGTTTGACGATGCACCTGAATCTACCATACATTTATGTACATTCCTATTGAAAATTTCAAAAGTCAACAAAAAGGGTGGGACATTTCTGCGAGTATCAACAATAGAAGTTTGTTGTTTTTTAATCGTAGCTCTTGAAACTAGTTTATCTACATTTGTTACACTTTTTACAGCAAGGTCTCTTTTATTAGAAGGCTCTAACATCGTTTTGGCAGAGACCTTTTGAGGTGTTTTGGGGTCGTTTTCAACAACTTTGTTGCTGTTCGGATTGTTGTTTTTGCTATTTTCTGCAATATTCTGCAACATCTTTTGTAGAAGAAAAGGGAATTTTAATAATTCGTAAACATAAATGTTAGCTCTAAGTTTTTTTAGATCCTCAATCAAATCATACTCTAAACTTGGGGCTGTTGAAGTCTGTTTAGTTTCAATTGATTTAGACTGTTTTGGAGGTGCATTAGTTACGATTTCAGAAGAAGACTTATTTTTTGTCTTGCTCCTGGTATTGTAAGGATGCATTGTTTCGAAATTAGCTTGAAAAATGCTATCCGAAAAATGTCTGAAAATGTTTGGGGAGGATTCGTCCTCTTCCACTATCTCTTGTTCAACTATGTCTTCAGGAATCTCGAGAGGAATCAAGTTATCATGTGCCTCTAGAATCGTCTGAATAACAAACTGTAAGCTTTCTAGATTTAGGCCTTCAGAATTTGAGTTAGGTCGGTTTGTGGGAAAATGATTTCTAAAAGGGGGTTTGTAAGGCCCTTTGCTTGAAGAAGCTTCTTCAGCCGATCTTCTCAAATCTATAACCTGATTAGACAAATTTTGAACGACCTTCTGTAAGCTTTCTAGATCCGAACTATCTGGTTGAGTTTTGTTTTGGGGAGGTCTAGGAAGGATTTCGATTTTCTTCTTGGAGGATGAAGTAGTCTCTACCTCGTTACAGGTATTGTCTTTTAGGATGAGAATATCTTTCTCTATTTGACTTGCCTCTTCGAAGGATTTTACCAATGTGACTTTCTTGGACCTTTTTACCCAAATGGCTATGTTTTGGTGTAAGGATTTCGTGTAGTATGCGACAATAAGATTTTCGGCAGGCATTGAGTCCGTGGGGATTCGATTCTTTAATGTCAGGAACCTTTGATTAAAGTCTTTTATCTTTTCTTTGGGGTTCATCTTTAAACTAGAGAGTTCCATGACTAGGACTTCAGGAGATTTATCATCTCCAAATTTCTCAAGGAAACATGATTCGAATCTATCCCATGACACGATGGTGTGGGGTTGTTGGGAAAAGTACTAGGTAGAGGCATTGCCTTCAAAGGTGTGGGGAAAAAGTCTACACACTATGTCTTCGTGTTCAACACTACGGAGCCTAATGGCTAGCATGAATTTTTTGATATGATCCTCAACAATTTGCTTGGAATCTGGGTCAAATTTAGGAAGCCATTTCTCTGGATGTTTAGGCAAAGGATGCTGGGGTCTAGGTATGGCCACTACATCTTGATCGAGCCAAGGTATGGCGGGATTGTTCGGATTGGCCATAGGTGTGGGTGGTGTCAAAGGCTGAGATGAGGAACTGCCTTTGTCTGATGATTCTTCTCCAGAAGAAGAAGAAGATGAAGGAGGTGGTGATGGTGGAATACCAGATCCTCCTGTTGCAGGAGTGAGAATGTGATCTGGATCCATAGGGTTTAGGGTAAGATCAATACCTTCAAGTTGCTCCTTGATATCAGAGAAGTCTAATGGTTGGTTCAAAGGCTGACCTGGTTGTCTGATACAGGCCAAGGCACTGTGCGTCCTTATGAGGGATTGACAAACAATTTCTTGTACGTCGACCTCTGGGGGGTTTGGAGTTACTGGTTCAACGATGATCTATGGATTTTCGTTTGATGTGGTTGCTGTTTGAGGGACAATGTTGTCGTCAGAACGACTTTTTGTTACTATAGGTGAGCAGGTAGGTGGGGGAGGAGTCTTGTGACCTCCTCGTGCCATTAATAGTATTTAGGCCCTCCTTATAGCGCCATTTGTTGACGGACGAAATTGATCGCTCGTCAACTGGAAGAGTGAATCCGGTCCGGGGTTGTCCAATTAACCCAAGACGTTTGGATTAATTCACCCTGATGGGTTTAATGGCTTCGTTGGCCAATCTAAAGTCCTAAAAGAAGCAAAAAATAACTAATAGAAATGCAATAAATAACTAAATAATAATTGCTGAAATATATATGTACATCTAAATATATATATATGCAGTTTATCTAATTAATATTTATAAAATAATTTTATTTATCATATATACAACATATACAAATAATGAGTTTTAATCTAAACTCATAGAAAATCGAATGTAAAATGGTTCTTTTAACGATAGTAATAAAGAAAGAAAAAGTACTATTTGTTTTTGATTTGTTTTCTTGTTTATATGCATTCACAAGATCAAATATTAAACTACTTAATCAAACAGGAAGATATAGATAGCAAAAATTATACTATATATAAAAACTTCTATAATAAGCTAGCAAATGAAATAAAAGAATAAACTAACCTATTAATCATTTGAAGAGTATGCGTCCATTTGTTTGGGTAAATCATGCATCAGTCCATCCACGAGATAAATCTGCTGCGCATCTTAACACTGTTTGGTGCAAAGGCCAAACTGTGTATTGACCGGTGTATTGATCATACCTCTAACCATGCAACCAAATCGTATCATGAAATCTTGGAATTTACAATGGATGTAGCAGCCTCAACTTTTTTAAATATCACATGACCTATGGTCTTCATCTGTTTTTATTTGCCTTGAATAACTGACTCAAGCCTCAAGTTTTCGCTCATTAAAACATCGACCTGATCTTTTAAAGCCTTAACCCGTGACTGTAGAACTGGGATATCAGTATAATATCTATCGATCCATGATAGGCAGACCTCACATTGTGACTGTGTGGCGTTTGCATTAGAACAAACAAGATTGTGGACCGGAGAGCCCTCCATATGGATAGTAGATTTATTGCAAAGCTTGACACGAGGAAACTCTGGATTGTCTTTCAAACAGGGAGGGAAATTATCGATAAAGTTATAGGGTCGGTCAGGGTGTAGCTCGAATGACAAAGGGTCTTCCTCTGCAAGGAATTTGTCAATTTTAGAGTCTGAGCTTTCGTCAACCTTGATCATGCTGATCGCATTTGCATGAGAATTCGTCTTATTACAAAGACTCTGTGATATCAATCTCCCAGCCCTTTTGTTCTTAAAATTTATATCAACACTGCTTTTAGATTTCTTCCTTGTAGGTCTCTTTAAGTTTTTAACACAGTCAGTTGGATGTGTAATCTGTTGACAGGCCTATTGAATGACCTTGGGATCGATCAAGGGTTCGTTGTTAGGGGAGGAGACACGAGTCTGGGGAGGTGAGAGGGATGCCATCGGGTGGACAAGGGTCTCCTCGACCACAAGTTTATCTACCTCACCCATATCAGGGTTACCATAGCCATTTCGGGTTATAAACGAATCCCAGTTATCATTCTGTGACTCTAATTGATGTATGAGCAGGATTTTCACTAGGATGTGATGAAAAAGGCTAGAGTCTGACCGGTTTTTCTTGTATCTTTTCCCCATTTTATAAAGACTCCTGAGTAAGTAATATGGCATATTCAAAGGGAAACCCATAAAACTCATAAGCAGACATAAATGGTACAAAAATACAAGCCCAAACCGTCCCTCACATGTAACAAATTTCTTTACCACAGTGAGAAAATCATGCCACCGAGATTTTAGGAATGAAATAGGCATACCTTTATCACAGCTTGTTATTTTCCAAGATGTAAACAACAGGGTCCATGGAACTTCTTCCACTTTTGCGTTTTTAAACCATTTTTGACCGCTCTCTGGTAACCCTATGGCTTGACTCAGGAACTCCTTGGTAACCTCCAGTTGCACATCACCAACTTGCGCCCTACAACCATCAAAGGAGAACGTGAATTCTTGCTCAACCTGTAAATTAAAATCCTGAAACTTCCTAATGAAAACGAGCCAGCCACTTCTTTCCAAATCTCCTTTGGCATCATCATGTAAGAGTAGGGTTTGGATACCGTTTGGCTCAATTCTCACGACAAGAGCCATACTGGACGGGAGGGTAATCAAACAAAAACATCATATAGGGAGGGTTTGTAAAAACAAAACAGAGCCATAACCCCGAGCCCAACAATGAATGCTGTAAAGACTCATACGGTGGGATGGACGCTTAATTGAAATATGTGCGAAGAAGTTTTGCGAAGCCCAATGCCATCCTTAGAAATGATGACAGTCTACAAATCGTATGCCACCTCTGCATTCCGTACGAGCTAGGACCAAATCATTAAAACAAGAATAAGTGCATGCATCGTGGGTTTGATTACATAGTTTGGGTAAGTCAAAAATCGAAAAATCAAAAGTTTTGTAAAATAAACGTAGCCAAAAATCAACCAAAACTATACAAAAATCAAATCGTGGGGGTGCTTTGTTCATGAAACCAATAACCTCTTAAGCATGCTTGGAATTGAAAGGATCAAAACAAAGAGAGTAACATATTCATGGCAAGGAATCAAAATTCCATAATAAACTATGTGAACAATTTGACTTTAATGAAATCTCAAAACATAATGGTAATGGCAGTCGCAAGTTTTCATGCTTTCAGTCATGAAAACAAAGCCTGAAATAGACAATGGGGAGAAGCAGCAATTTACGACTGTCATTTCAGAAACAACTCATGAAGAGTGATAAAAATTCATGACCCTAGTTAGGCAACTATATAGATCATTTAATTGACATAAAAAGGTAAGAAAATCATTGGGCTGCCAACAATGAGATACTCTGAAATGGATCTATTCCTCAGCTGGCGAATTCTTGTGTCAGTGATGGCTTTAGGCTCCAATATGATTTTTCCTTCCTCGTCAAGTTCTAGAAATATAGTTTGAACTAGGATCTTGTCACTTATAACCTTCTTTAAGCATGAAACATGGAAAACTGGTTATACTCGTGAAGATGCAAAACCACCTCAAAATCAAGGTTTAAAGTGATACTTGGCCAACATGTGACCAAAAAAGGGAACTTCTACACCAAATAAGCCTGCAGACAATCCTACTTGGACTGTTGATGAAGGTGAATAAATGCGTAGGGAAATAAATGATTTACAAAAGAAGACAATAACACAAGATGAACTACAAGAGATGATGGATTCAATGGAAGCTACGTTTGAGGCAATAAATACTAAGATGGATGGTTTAAAAGGGGAGATCATGAAAGGATTAAAAAATTTCCTAATAGAGAGGACACCTGAAAGTGAAAATGTATCCCATGAAATTCATGATGAGGACACAAGGAAGGTGAATCAAGAATGGAGAAAATCCAACTTTGGGTTGAAGACAAACCACATTCCTAAGATCGATATGAGGAAGTTTGATGGCAAGGAACCAATCGCATGGATACTTCATATGGAGCAATTCTTTGATCTACATAATGTGCCACATACAAAAAAGGTACGAATTGCTTCTTTATATTTAGAACCCAATCAATTTGTGTGGTATCGATGGATTTGTTCTCGCAAATCACTCGTCACTTGGAAAATTTTCACGGAAGAAATGATAGCACACTATGAGGATACAAGGAGCAATACCTTCTTTAGCCAATTGATAAATCTCAAGCAAAAGGGTTCAGTTATAGAGCACATTGAGAACATCCAAAGATTGAATATAAGGGTATCAAATATTCCAAATGAGCCACTATTTAGGGCTTAACACATAGTGAGGCACTATTAGATATCATCTGTAAGTACCCTACTTACGAAAAAGAGATGTACTCCATTGTGAAATCCTGTCGCCAGTGGAGACATTACATTCTTGGGAAGGAGACAATCATCCACACTGATCATAAGCCATTGCAGTTCATGCAGACAGAAGGAAAATTATAGAATGACTGCCATCAAAAGTGTTCCACATACTTGCAATAGTTCCACCTCAACATCAAGTATAATACAAGGAGTACCAACTGAGTCACTGATTTCCTCAGACAACCTCCAATCGCGACACTCACCACAGTGCTAGACTCTTGCGGCCATGAGACCTTTATATGGCCCCACCTCTATGAGACAAACCTTGACTTCACCACCAACTACCAAATGTTGGGTGCAAACTCAGTTGTCACTAATTTCCATCTTCAGGATGGGTTGTTGTGCCATCTGGGCCATATTTGTGTTCCATCAAGCAAGTGAGAGAAGCTGATTTGGGAATCCCACTACAGTCGGGTGGTAGGACACTTCAGTGTCGAAAAGATAGTCGCAGTGTTGTAAAAACATTTCTACTGGTCGAAACTTTGATAGGATGTCAACAAGTATATCATGTCCTACACTACCTGCACTATTTCCAAACTGACCACTAATAAACAGGGCCTGTACACCCCTCTGGATACTCCTGACATGCCATCGAAATCTATCTCAATGGAATACATGTCAGGCCTTTTGTCCACCAAGCAGGGAAATGATTGTGTTTTGTGGTTATTGATCTCTTTTCCAAGATGGAAATTTTGGCCGCCTGCAAGAAGAGAATCATAGTAGAGGTCACTGCCAAGATCTTCCTTGAACGAGTATGGGTACATTTTGGAATCCCACAAACTATTATCTCATATCGAGACAGCTGGTTCCTCAACACATTCTTGTCGAGCCTTTGGTCACTGTTGGACACAAAGCTTACCAAATGTTGATACTGAGAGGGGGGTGAATCAATATCAAGTACAATTTAAAACCTTTTTCAACTTATACTTAAACCATTCAACTATATCCAATGAACAACTAACAATAGTATAAGAGTTACACCAATACACCACAATACACCATGCACAATATATGAGAAACAATCAATAGTTATTGTTCAAGGGAAGTAACGACTTCCAAAGGTAGCTACAGCTTCCAAATGTAAAGGGAGGGATAAACCTACAAGAGGAAGATACAATCCTCCAATATCAAGAGAGAGTTGAACTCTCCATCCTTGCCCCTTCCTTCCACCCAAGAATATATGAGAGATAATAAAACTTTACATTAAATCATCACCATCAACCAATCATCACATAGAACTTGATAATGCTTCCTGAGACTTCTTCAATTTCTGCAATTCTTCAATTCTTGGAGTATTCTGATTCTGTAGATAATATTACGCAATGTATTCTCTGAAATGCCTCCAATTTTTACTCCTTGAATCCTCCCCAAAAAGAGGTTATAGAAAGAATGGTAGACTTTAATCAATTCTGGTCTATTCAGGAGAGTGAACTTGCACAGAATGCCCCGCACTCAATAATTAAAATCCAATTATGAAACTTGCACACAAGAAACCAAAGTCCGTACTCTTTCCAATGAAAATTTTCCCACTTAATTTGGATTCTCGATGAAGAAGTTATGACTGTTTTACCTGGAACACCTGTTTATTGACTAGCTTGAGGACTGGTCACAAACCCTATCTTCCACAGAGTGTATCTCCATAATTATAGTGAATCAAGAGCTAATTTTTTTTATCAGAGGTACCTTCATATGTCTTCTCAATACCATAGCGATTTCACCATCTTAATCATTCTATAAAAAAAGTTATAGCAAAAATGGTAAGATGACCTGAAAATAACATACCTTAGAACACATCACCAAAAGACTTCATCCTCCCTTGAAATTCGACCTTCTTTTCTTCTTATTTCCTCTGAAATTCGACTTGTATCAAATGAATGTATAATGATGTTTATTTATACCATTTATGTCACTTCCTTTTAACATTAGGGCCGACCTGACACTTTCTTATTTTGTAATTCTTTTCTTTAATTATCTTCAGGGCCTACATGTACTTCCTTCTTCAATTCACTTTGTCATCTTCAAAAATTCATTTCTCCTCAAACATGAGGATCCACGTGACGTGCCACATACCACCGAAAATAACATGATGTATAATATCCATCCATGGGTGTTGTATCTGCATATGCATTTTCCTTCATGTCCAAATACCTTCATCAATCTTGCGGTCCAAAACCCATGACTAGGGTTGACATCAATGGAAACAACCAATCTTCCAACACCAAATCCACTACCTTCCACCCCTAAACAGATGGCCAAACCGAGGTTGTCAATCAGATGATCATGAATATACTACGCATGTATAATTCCAATCCCCCTGCACATGGTATGAGAGTCTTCCCTATGTTCAACGTAGCTACAATCGAGCCCTACATAGCTCAACCAACCACAACACCTTTTAGGTGGGGTTGGGATTCCAACCATTGGGTCCCATGAATGTTTCACTACCCCTTGCGACCACCCCAACCAACTCGTCACATGCTTCAAATGAAGCTGACAAAGCCACCCGATTCATTGAGAGGATCCAACATATCCTCCAACACGTTCAAGATATTTTACAGAATTCCAATGCCAAGTATAAGCAATGCCATGATCAACATCGGGTGCCACATAAGTTTCAGGTGGGAGACAAAGTTTGGTTGCACTTGCAGAAATAATGCCTTACAGGGCCCCATCAAAAGCTTTTCCCACTCCGTTATGGACCTTACACCATCACCAAGGCTATGGGTGACAACGCTTTTGAGCTCAACATTCCCTCTTTCCTTGGCCTGCACCTAGTGTTCAACATGGATCTCCTTTGACCATATTTCCCACCATTATTGGACACCTCAGAGATAGAAGAACAATTGACACTAACATAGTTCAACCCTGATTACATGCAACATGGATCCAATGATCAGATTGTGGACACATAGGTCAAGGGACCTCACCAACAAAGGATCTAGCTTTATCAAGTTGTCAAAGCAGGGAAACTCCTACACCAAGGCAAGTGGCTCACCTGAGGCCAAATTCAACAAAAATTTCCTCATCTGATGGGGGAAATCAACGCAATGGAAACCATTGATTCCCAAGGGGGGGAATATTGATCCAGATGGATTTTGGTGTTCTCCCACCTATTCTAACTGACCCATTTTGGAAGTTTTTTTTTTCTATTTTTTGGGTCCCCGACTTCCAGGGTTGTTTTGAGGCCCTAAACAACATTTTTAGGGCTCGCCATAGTTAGAATGTGAACAAAATTAGATTCTGACAGAAACATGTGTATTCCTCAGATAAACCTTTCCAAAGGGATATCGTGCGCCTAAAACGAAGATAGTATGCAAAAGTTATGACCCTGGGAAGTTGATGTACTAACTTACCCCAACGGGGCCCACATGAATTTCGACGCTTCATCTCTTCTTCTAGGATTAGTGTGGAAGTGTATTTCATTTCCTAGCATGTGGTATCATAGCTTAGGTCTACCCTGATGAGTGATTTTTCAAGAAATGAGAGACACTTCCACACTAATCATAGCATAAGAGAAGAACAATTTAATCAGGAACGCAAATGACACAAGCATCCAAACAGTACACAAATATTTTACCCTGGAAACCCTTAACTGGAAAAACCAACATTCCTTTGAGCGTTCTTCTCTCTTGTTGTCTTATTTAATCAGAATAAAAGGTTGCATATCTAACCTTGGTCCACACCTAAGAAACATTCAACATCATACCCTCTTGCCTATGCAATAACAACCCTATAGCCAATTCGACTTACATATGCATGACCAACAACCTATGATTTACCATGCATTAGCCTTTACGGCCTTACAACATGCCTCTTTATAGGATTTACAACAGGAAAACCCCTAAATATTGGCGCCCAAAAATGGTTACAGATCCATACATATCATTGGCTATAATTCTCGAAAATCCTGGGATTCTGTTACAGTTGACTCCAAGTTGGGTTACCAATCGACTAATAGTCAGCCTTCATTCGGTCTCTATTTGGTCGTCTCACACCCACACTTCAACCTCTTGTCAGTTGAATTGTCATCGATATCTTCAACTTATAATTTTTCTAGTTGACTCCCTCGACCTTTGACTTGTTTTCGATCCACCTCGAGCTTGACTATTGTAGATCCAGTTCGACCTTCAACCGTTAGTCAATTCACCTCGACTAGACTTTCTCTGCAAAGAATATAACAACCCAACATTATCCCACTTGTTGTATTCTTTGCTGAAACAAGAGATTCCTAAAATTTCGTTCATAGACCCAGGGAAGCAATGCCCATTTCCTCTCTACACCAAGAGAACTTCACAACACTCACATACTTGGTCAAAGAGTCTGTTATGTTTTCCAATGTGCCTACTTTCTCTAGTAGCACCTTTTTGCTTTCCACCATATCTCTCACAAAATGGTATTGTATATCAATGTGCTTATTCTTTGAATGATAAGCATGGTTCTTTTCCTTAAATATTGTGCTTTGACTATCGCAACCCACCTTCATAACTTTATGCTCAAACCCGATTCCTGAACACAACCTTTGAATCCATACCACTTATTTGATTCCATGAGTGTCCGCTATGTATTTAGCTTCTGTTGTTGACAAGGCTACGACTGTATGTCACTTACTCATCCATCTTATATCTCCACCAAATATTTTGAAGACATATCCATTGCTTCTTCACCTCCTTTATTGCATCCATGTTGTTTCCAATCAACAACATGTCATCGACATATAAAGCTACATATATGAAACACCCACCTTCTTCCTTGGAATATGTGTAGTGATTAACTTTGCTTCTCACAAATCCCAAACTAGGGATGTATGTGTCAAACTTCTGGTACCACATCCTTGGTGATTGCTTTAGACCATAAAGGGATCTTTTTAGTTTTCACACCAACTCTTGCTTTCCCTTTATTACAAATCCTTCAGGTTGTTTCGTGTAGATTTATTCTTCCAGGTCCCCATGTAGGAACATTGTCTTCACATCCATATGTTCTATATCCAGATCGAATGTTGCATCCAAAGACATTATTACTCTAATGGAAGTTAGTTTTTCAAAAAGGGAAAAAATTTCACCGAAGTCGACTCCCTCGACTTGGGAATAACATTACGCCACCAGTCGATCTTTGAACTTCTCGACTTGTCCTGTGGCATTCATATTCTTCTTGATCACCCACTTGCTACCAACAAGATTTCTTCCACTAGGTAACTTGACTAAATACCATGTCTCATTCTTGTACAAGGATTCCATCTCTTCGACCATGGCGTTCTTCCAGAGTTTACCTTCCGTCAAGTTGACTGCCTCACCGACCGACTTGGGCTCATCATAGATGGCAGTTAACATGAATTAAGAATGGAAGTCAGGCAGACTATACCTCTCAATTGGTTTTCTTACTCTTTCTGACCTCCTTACCATTGGATTCAATTTTTCCACCTCTTCCTCATATTCAATCGACTCATCCAAATCATCTTCTTTGTTCCTCGATTCAAACTGCACCATATTAGGATTATTCTCGGTCTAAACAAATTCCTCAGGCTCATACTTACCTCCGACTTCTATGAAGACCACATCTCGATCGTACATTTTTCTCCTTGATGCAAGATCCCATAGTTTATATCCTTTCATTCCTTCTTTATATCCAATGAAAATACATTTGGTTGCCTTCTTGTCCAGCTTTCTCCTCTTTTTCTTGGGAAAATGCACAAATGCATCACAACTGAATACTTTTAGATTTTCCACCGAAGGCTTCTTACCAAACCATACCTCATTTGGAGTCATGCGGACTAGCGTCAATGAAGGATACATATTCACCAGATATCTTGCAGTGTCAACTGCCTCCACCTAGAATTCTTGTGTGATCCCAACACCACTGAGCATGCTGCTTGCCTTATCCATCAACGTTCTATTCATTTTATCGGAAACTCCATTTTTCTATGGGGTGTATGGTGTGGTATTTTGGCATGCTATGCCACACTTCTTACATAACTGATCAAATTATTTTCCATAGAATTCACCACCATTGCTAGTCCTCATCACTTTAATCCTCTTCTCTGTCTAGTTTTCTACAAGAGATTTAAACTCCTTAAATCTCTCTAAAACCTGTGATTTATTCCTCAAGAAATATATCCTTGTCTTCCTAGAAAAATCATCTATAAAGAGACATAATACAAGGATCCACCAAGTGAAGGAATTGTAACTGGGCCAAACAAATCACTGTGCACTAGTTCTAGAATCCCAGTTGCCCTTGTCACTCCAGATGAGAACCACACCAAAGTTTGTTTTCCATATATGCAACGTTCACAAAATTCGACTTCTTAACCACATTAAGTAAAACCTTCGACCATACCTTTTCTTTGCATAGATCTAAGTCCTTTTTCTTGAATGTGTCCCATCCTCTCGTGCCATAACATGGTTGGGTCGATCTCATCATGTCTTGTCGAGTCGGTTTGAACCAACTTGGCTCACGTTGAGTGGATTTGTGTTGACATCGAGTAGAGTTGAGTCACAGTTGAGTCGATTTCAAGAACAACGATGTTGTTGCATACAATCAAGTTGGCATTCCCTAACAATTTGTACATGGTACCAATCCAAATTCCTTTCATTAAGACCATCACACCTCTAATCTTGCACGAATCCTTCTGAAACAAAGTATGCACACCTGCATCACTCATCTTGTTGGAAGATATTAGTTTTCTTTCCAAACCTAGAATGTGTAGCACCCTTGGAAGGGTTCTTTTCCTCCCATCCTGTAGTGTTAGTCAGACTCTTCCCCGTCCGACAATTCTAGTTGTCGAGTTGTCCTTGTAGAACACATCACCCCCATTATATCATTCATATTCATAGAACCATTATTTTTGTGGTGTAGTATGATAGGATTCTCTTGATTTGATCAACCAAACATCTTTATCTGACCGTGTACTAGTCAATGCTAGATACACATCACCTCCCTTATCCGAGGTTGTGTTTCTTTCAGTCGACTGCTTCTCGTCGAATCCAACATTGATTTTTGTTTCCTTCGACTTACAGTCCTTTTTATAATGCCCATCTTTACTGCATTCCCAACATCTTCACGTAGAATGAACCATGGACTTAGATCTACTCTTCGACTTGAACTTTCTACTGGAGAATATTCCTTTATCTCTATCTACCAGTCAACCTCTCACTACTAGAGCATCTTTGGTCGATCCTTCCATGTTCTTCCTTCTCATTTCTTCTAACAACAGAGAAGAAACCATGTCCTCTAGCGCTAGTGTGGTTGTATTACTCCCAATAGCCATGGCTAAGATATCCCAAGAGTCTAGAAAATAACATAAGTGAATGATACACTTCTCCTCATCAATGATCTTAATATCCACAAACGATAACTGGATTAACACAGTATTAGATGCATTTAAATGCCAAGTCAACGAACTACCATCACTCATCTTCAAAAGATACAATTTATTTTCGAGAAACAACTTATTTACCATAGATTTCGACTGGTATAAGCTTCCCATCTTGCCCCACAATTACTTGGTCGAATATTCACCTAAGACATTCAACAACACCGAATTTGCAAGACAAAGATGAATCATAATTTTTTCTTTTTTTTCAAGTTTCTCTCATTCTTCCATCGACATGCCTGTCAGATAGGTACATGGACAGATCGTTGTCCATTGTTCTCGATCTAAAAGAAGATCTTCCATTTTAACCTTCCAAAGCTCAAAATTATGGCCTTTGAATTTTTCTATCTCTATTCTGGAACTGCTCGCCATTCTGTACCACGATATTTAACACAATTTATGACTTACGACACTTATTGTACCTAGGGTTTAGTTCTCAGATTTAAGATTGGCAAATCAATATCTAATATACTCACTAAAGCATAAAACCTCTCTGATAACTCACTCACCAGGGAATACCTAGGCTCTGATACCACATGTTAGGAAATGAAAGACACTTCCACACTAATCCTAGAAGAAGAGAAGAAGAATTTAATCAATAACGTAAATGACATAAGCAATCACACAATACATCGATATTTTACCCTGGAACCCTTAGCTGGGAAAAACCAACATTCCTTTGAGTGTTCCTCTCTCTTTTTTTCTTATTCATTCAGAATAAAAGGTTACATGTATAACCTTGGTCCACACCTAAGACACAATCGACATCATACCCTCTTTCCTGTGCAAGAACAACCCTGTAGCCAATTTGACTTACATATGCATGACCAACAAACTATGATTTACCATGCATTATCATATTTTGCATTGACCTTTATGACCTTACAACACACCTCTTTATATGATTTACAATATGCAAAACCCTAAATATTGGCACCCAAAAATGGTTACATATCCATACATATCATTAGCTACAAATCCTGCAAATCCTGGGATTTTGTTACAATTGACTCCAAGTTGGGTTACCATTTGACTACCAATCGACCTTCATTCGGTCTCTAGTCGGTCTTCTCATGCCCACACTTCGACCTCTTGTCATTTGACTTGTCGTCGATATCTTCAACTTCGAATTTGCACGGTCGAATCCCTTGACCTTCGACCTGCTGTCAATCCACCTCGACCTTGACTGTTGTCGATCCACCTTGACCTTCGACTGTCAATCGATTCACCTCAACTAGACTTTCAATGAAAAGAATATAGAAAAATAGATCTGAGGTTGAGAATTTTCAAATAGCCACATAAAAGACATACTGACAGGTCAAGAAGAAAGAATGGGGCTTAAAACAAGCAAGGATATTGGAAAGACAAATCAAAGAAACTGAGGAAGAAAAAACTAACTGAATAGTAGTGGGATTCCCCAGTATGGTCATCAATCTGTTGTAGGATATTTTCACCCTGCAGGAGTTACCTCCATTATGATTTCCCTAGACCTAAGACATAATAAATATACAAACTGTGGACCTTCCTAGATCTAAATCATACACAGACATGATCTCTAAGTGAATGGAACAAAGGGCTTACCTAGTCACCTGACGATTGTCCCTGCACGCTCCTTCATTATTTTACTTCTCGAAGATGTCCTTCACTCTTGTCGATGTGGATCTACACATATAAAGATACAAGCATTAACCTTTATGACTGATGATTTACCATGAATTATCATATTTTGCATTAACCTTTATGACCTTACAACACACCTCTTTATAGGATTTACAATAGGAAAAACCCTAAATATTGGAACCCAAAAATGGTTACATTTCCATACATATAATTGGCTACAAATCCTGCAAATCCCAGGATTATGTTACAATTGACTCCAAGTTGGGTTACCATTCGACTACCAATCAGCCTTCATTCGGTCTCTAGTCGGTCTTCTCACGCCTGCACTTCGACCTCTTGTCGGTTAACTTATCGTCGATATCTTTAATTTCGACTTTGCTTGGTCGACTCCCTCGACCTTCGAATTGATTTCGATCCACCTCGACCTTGAATGTTGTCGATCCACCTCGACCTTTGATTATCAATCGATTCACCTCGACTAGACTTTCACTGTAAAGAATATAGCAAAATAGATCTGAGGTTGAGAATTTTTAAATAGCCACATAAAAGACATACTGATAGGTCAAGAAGAAAGAATGGGGCTTAAATCCAGCAAGGATATTGGAAAGACAAATCAAAGAAACTGAGGAAGAAAAAACTAACTGAACAGTAGTGGGATTCTCCAGTATGGTCACCAATCTGTTGTAGGATATTTTCACCCTGCAGGAGTTATCTCCATTAGGCTTTCCCTAGACCTAAGACATAATAAAGATACAAACTGTGGACCTTCCTAGATCTAAATCATACACACATTATCTATAAGTGAATTGTAAGGTATCTAGAGAGGTAGTGGGGGGGGGG
>JASDQU010738060.1:190420-221812 GCA_032191745.1 Picea mariana | reverse complement strand
TACTTCTAGAAGATTCCTCCTCTATAATGTTCTTAGTTGATGGTAGCAATATATAAAGGGGTTCAAGCAATGTAATGAGATGAAGAGAAGTATTGTATTTGGAGTGGTAGCTCAATAGGAGGATGCCCCCTCGAAGAGGCAAGTGAACAGGAGAGGATCCCTTCCATAATAGGATCCATTGTATGGTGTTGCCCTACCTCAAGGGTTTGATATAATAAAGTTGTTTTTTTCTATATTGTTCTTCTATATCTGTTGTGGTGCTTTTGTATTCAGTATTGGGTTTTTAACAAGTGGTATCAGAGCACTTTCCTTGGCAAACATTGTGGGCAAATATTTTTTATTTTTGCAGATTTTTTTTTTTGGAGAAGAAAAAAGAGGGCCGCGACATTCCAGAACTTTTTGGCATATTTCTGTGAAAATTTTGCAGAAACAGATTGTAGATCTGAGTTCCTCTCAGAAAAACACCCAAGTTGAAAAACAAAATCGTCCAAAACGGAGTCCGAAAGGTCAAGATATTGAAGTTTTAAAATCTGCAAATTTTCAGGGTTTTTTCCGCGGATGGCAGCACGATTGTTTTTATTTCTGTAGCAGCTGGAGGCTGAATTTTCTCAAACAAATTATAGATCTGAGTTCCTCTCACAATTTCACCCAATTTCAAGAAAAAAAATCAGCCGAAACAGAGTCCGGGAAGTGAAGTTATGAGCATTTTAAATTCAACAGTTTTTCCAGAAAAAACCGCGATTTTCTGCCGTAAGTTATTGTTCTATTTTTTGGGATTTTTCGTGATGGCTGCAGGACCGAAGAGTTCATAGGGTGCTCAGATGGATATTTCCTCTCAAACCCTGAAATAAATTCTTGAATCATTCAAAGCCCAATTGTTTCACACATTGGATGACAGATTGGATGCATTTGTACATGGCCTCACAGACGGCCTCAATGATAGTTTTCGTAGTATTCAAGATTCATTGAATAACATGCAGGAGAGATTTCTTATGGAGGGCCTCAGGGATGAATATAATCAAGAAATATATGCTTGGTATGATCTTGAGGCCGATTATGATGATTGGTATATGGATAGTTGTCATTTCTGGGATGACAACCACTTTCATATTTTATTTGATGACTCTAATCCACCTTTTGTAGAGAGCATCAATGTGACAAATCAAGAGCCAATGATTATTACCAGTGCCCATCCTGTATATTCTACAATGGTATTATTCCTTCCAGATTCTGCTACGACCCTTTTCCACTATGTGGATGGATATTATTATTTGGATCCACATGACAGGTGTCAGTATTTGGAGTATCATTTTGAGTTGGTTATTGGGTTCCAAAATCTTCCACGGGGAGTTCACATGAGCACTTGGACATGGGACCCTAACTTACAATGGTGGTTGGACTACATCAGCATGGTGGCTTTCCTTTCTACATGGGACCTTGGTTCTTCAGTCTTCTTCAACATTATGGTCCACAATTATCCATGGGACCCTGGTATATGGTTGTACCTCAAGCGTTGAGGACAACACTTTCATAAGGGGGATGGAATGTAAGGTAGCTAGAGAGGTAGTGGGGG
This sequence comes from Picea mariana, assembly GCA_032191745.1. Taxonomy (NCBI): domain Eukaryota; kingdom Viridiplantae; phylum Streptophyta; class Pinopsida; order Pinales; family Pinaceae; genus Picea; species Picea mariana. The sequence goes on along the minus strand of JASDQU010738060.1, from coordinate 220,239 downwards.
GGCCCAGAGGGCCCATAGTGATAATAGTGGAGGTCATTCAATGTAAGGTGGACTAGGTCCACTATATTATTAAATAAGGCCCACTATGGTAGTTAGATATAATAAATGGGTAATTAGATATAGTAAATGTAAGAGGACTTCTTAGAAGGTTCTACTTCTAGAAGATTCCTCCTCTAGAATGTTCTTATGTGATGGTAGCACTATATAAAGGGGTTCAAGCAATGTAATGAGAGATGAATAGAAGTATTGTATTTGGAGCGGTAGCTCAATAGGAGGATGCCCCCTCGAAGAGGAAAGTGAACAGGAGAGAATTCCTTCCATAATATGATCCATTGTATGGTGTTTCCCTACCTCAAGGGTTTGATATAATAAATTTGTGTTTTTCTATATTGTTCTTCTATATCTGTTGTGGTGCTTTTGTATTCAGTATTGGGTTCTTAACATGAATGGAACAAAGGGCTTACCCGGTCACCTGATGATTGTCCCTGCATGCTCTTTCATTATTTTCCTTCTCGAATATGTCCTTCACTCTTGCCGATGTGGATCTACACATATGAAGATACAAACAAAATCCCTTCACAAGATAAAATATATCATGTATAATTTTATTGTAAATCTAATTATATGACATGAACATCCTAATTATTTCCAAATATTATGATAATAATGTACAATCAAATAAGAGGGAAAGTCATGTGCATCTTCTATTGATCAAATGGAAACAATTTACAACTTATAACTTGATAGCCTGAAGAATCTATAACCAAATTCCTTGCCCAAGCTCCATGATTAATCTACTAATATAAACTTACTTTCTCTTTTACTCCCCCCTTTTTCCATGAGAGACCCCCATTATTTATAAGATAGCAGAGATAATATCAAATGGTATTTTGGATAAGATCTCCATGCCTAAGATGAAAATCTTCTCAAGGTCAAACCACGAAGAATAAGGGGTTCAATCTTATCTCACGAAAACAAGCCTGAAAAGGGAGTAACAAACCTGGTCGTGCCCTGCATTCTTTTTGGGAGAAATCGGTCGCTCCTTGCAAGAGGATAGGGAGCGAACAACACTTCATGGTCACAAGTTGTAAATGGGAAACCAACGACTATATAGAAAAGTACTGTAATCTCAGGGGAAAAGTGGTATGATTTAGTGGTTCAGACTACTGACCCCTAGATGATGCCCATCAAGTGATCAGGTGGAAAATAATTGTATAACACTTGTCCTTGTTGTTTTCCCTGATAAATCATCATAATCAACACCAAAATCAATCCGTCATTGTAAATGTCATTGATACTGATACATCATCATCATCAAAACTAGACTCAACCTATCATTGTTGGCCCTTGACCAAGTTTTGGGAGATTCTTGGTCATGTTGACCTATTTTGGGACTTCGATAGCCTGTCGAAGGAGGAGCGGAAAACAAAGTGGAGATCACAGGATCTTGACCCCTTTTTGGATCCTTTTTGGGATGTGGGAATATGTAATAGGAATGGGACATCAGCCCATGGGTTTACCCATGTTTAGGCCTATTTTGTATATAAATAGATGCTTAGGCAAGATAGAAGTAGTGGTGCATATATGTGATGTGAATGTATGCTAAGTGCAAGTAGAGTCTGTAAGTGCTTAGTGCATGAGTGTAAGAGACTTGCAGAGCTAAGTGCAGGTCCTTGTAGCAGATTGTGGAAGGCTGAGTGCTGTAACAAAAGGAAGAAGGATCTAGCGAGCTGTGCAGATCTTCTGTCCTGTGCAGAGTAAGGGTTTTGAGGCTCTGTGCTTGTAACCGATTGACTGAAGACAATAAAGAAGAAGAGTTGGTGGGCGTAGCCCCAGGGTGGGGGTAAACCATGTAAATACTGTGTTATGATTCTTTATGCTTTGTCTTGATGTATTTAGATAGCTCTATTTATGCTTTGTGCTTATTATATGTGAGAATGTTAGATCTGATATATATAGCCATGCTTAGTGCTTGATCTGCTCGATCTGATTTATTTACCTATGCTAAGTGCTTAAATACATTAGATTAGTGTGGATGCCGCGAAGCCCTATTTTATCAGCGAAGTGGATATTGATTGCATATTGAGGAACTGACGGTGATGAGTGATTTATTAAGTAGCATAATCACAGATCTATGTCTCAGCTAAGGTTGCAAACACCTAAGTCTTGCAACCACCACTGCCTCTACCTCAGGTGAGACTTTATCTGCTTCACAGGTGTTTCTGAAAGGGTCGTTAGTTAGGGATTTGTTGGTGCACTGTTGTAGCGTTGAACCTTGGGTCTGCTCCTGTGCCAACAAATGGTTCCATTGTTGGGACCTGAAACTGTGATGGCTGGGAACTGAGAAAGAAGAAGCTCTGTGCAAATATTTGACCTGAGATTGTGAAAGCTCTGTGCGTAGATCTGTGCCCTAGTGTGTAGTATCCTACTTGATTTATAAAGCTCTGTGCTAAAGAAAGACGCCTGATCTGAAGAAAGGAGGCCGGATCTGAAGGAAATAAGAAAAAATCTTTTTGCTCTGTAGAAGTAAGATAAGTGGAAATTTTTATTTCTAAAGTATGGATCTAGGTATGTTTGATAGGTTCTGTCCTAACTTGAAAACTAGGGCACTAATAGATGAAATAAGGCTTGATATGAGTAGATCTGATAAGAATAGTGAAAGATATGTTATACCTATGCATAGAAAGAATGTTTGGACTAACAAATGGATGCAGGATCCTAGAAAGATTTTTTTGCAGTTTAGCTACCATGATCCTAGTGCGCAGTGCAGGAGAAGCTAGGGATCATTTAAAAGAAAGAGAGGATTAACCCTCTTTTATAGTTGTAGAAGACCGGGACATCTTGCTAAGGAATGCCCTGGGAAAAAACCTAGTTGTCTTTGTTGTAAAGCTATGGACTATGAAGTGTTGGATTGCCTTATAATGATTGCTAAGCTGGAAGAAATGAATCTGAATAAAGAAAACCCTAAGGCAGATCTACGAATGGCAGAACCCTAGAAAGAATCAGAGAAAGTATTGTTACAAATAAACGAAACCCTGAATGACCATCGACATACCAGACTATCAGAGATCTTCAAGGAAAATTAATGCATTGAAGTAAGAATAGGACACTTCGACATTGACTGTATTATGCATGAAGAAACATAGGTCAATATCATGACAGAAAGAACTTGAGAAGCCATAGGGAATACTACTATGATTCCTTCATTAGGAGGAATAGGAATATTCAGAGGAAAGCTGATAAACCTATGTGGGAAGCTCGCTCGCATACCTATGAATGCTAATGGAACTTCGACAGAAGAAGATTTTGAGATTATTAAATTTATTGAAGACAACACCCCATTTACCATGTTACTAGAAAAACCTTGGATTGATAGAGATCAAGCCAGACGAAAAGAAGAAGAAGAATTTTTGGAACAGAAGAAACAAGAGTTAAAAGATTTCATGATCAGAAGGATCACACACTTGATTGCAGAACAGGAGAACAGATCGAAGCTATTTAACACTAGCAACCCAGATGTTGAAGCTGTAAGAGAATTAGAAGACCCACAGAAGACCGAAGTACCTACCCCAGACAAAACCGAAGTATTATCCAGGAACCCTAGGGAAGAATCTCAACATCGCGAAGTGACTATGACCAAAGAATATAGGAATCAGAATGGAAAAAGAACTACCGAGAGAAGCTCACTGGAAAAAAGGCTAGAAATTTAAGCAAGAAGTGAGCTAAGATCGAAAAGTTGCAAAAGGTTCCAGATGGAACTTCACAAATAGAGAAATTGCAAAATTAGAGCTTTGTTGGGATATCAGAACAACGAAACATGGCACTTTGCCATGACGAAGCAATATAGCCGTTGGGGACATTATAACCGTACGATCGACGTTCTGAATGGGCGGAAAGGCAATTATGGTTCTTCATCAGACCATTGGACCGTGCCATACCAGACCAAACAAGAGTTAATGGAGGCTCATACCCGTTGAAAAATGAACCGTTGTCAAGTTCCCTATTTATCCCGCCGCGCCACGCACTGAGAACACTTTTTCCAATTGAGAATTCGAGCCTGCAGACTAAGCCAAGTTTATACAATGATCATCGCACTCCTACTCTCTATCTCAGTACTATGTCTAAGTTGTTCTCTGAATCCGCGATTTTTCACCCTGAGTGCGTATGCCGGAAGAATTGAGTGCCGTAGAGAAAGCTGCTGAAGAAGTTTTGATCGACCTGATGACTGAAAGAGTCATGTCAGAGAGAGGATTATCCACAGGAGTACAAGCATCATCCATGAGAAGACTACCTGCCTCTTCATCCACTGCTCGAGCCGGACCATCCCGACCAACCAATGAAAAGCGAACCAGGCACAGAGACTATCTCGCTAATTCTAAGTTGATTCTGAGAATTTTACCCACCTATCTACCACCTCTGAGCGGCGCAATCAATCGAGACAGTGTGCCCAGAGAATTTGCGTACACTTTGGTCACTGTGTACCTCTCGAAAGGGATACGCACAATTCGCATAGATCAAGAAAAGATTGCAACATTGAAGTTTAGTGACTTCAACCTCAGCGACAGGAAGGTCTACAACATGCTCGCCCCACATAAGTACCTGACCAGAACAAAGGGAAAGAATTCGAAGATATTTCCCTAGTCATGGACTATGAACCTTGTGCAGTCCACACTGCTCAATGTCTTGAAGATTACTCACTTTGGAAGGCACCAAGAAGTGAATGCATGCATCAAGCTGTTGCTGTCCTGTTACCATGGCAAATACTTGTGGTTAAATCGCCATATAATAGTGGATCCAACGTTGATAAATCAGATCACCGGTCTTAGCATGCAAGGACCCGACCCACATGATTTCTATCCTGGAAAGCGATGGACCTCGCTCTCACACAAAGGATCAAGGACACTTATGGAGATGTAGAGAAGGGAACGTGAGGCTACAAGGTAGCTTCTATATAGAGCAGTGCAGTGCGCCTTGCCTGTCAGTTGATCACAGGAAAGTTAGTCCGTAAGAACCGACCCACCTAAGTAACTGGTTTTGTAGTCGACCTTGCAGGAAAGTGCGCGTAGGGCCTACAAATGAATTAGGCAAAGTACCTTGTGAACCAGTTGGATTTGGATTGCAGGGAAGTGCAAGATCAGGGATATGAGTTCCACTTAAGCTGGCTTCTAATCCTGATTGCTTTCATTGCATGGGAGATGCCAGAAGGTGCGACCTTCTCAGACATCGATCCCTTTGAACCTCTGGCTGCGAAGTTCAGTACACTGTGGTATTCTAGTGACATGAAGAAGCAATGGTAGTCAAATGCCGTATTCCACACATATTACAACCAACTGAAGACAACCATCTAGTCCTAGCCTCACATCACGCCAAATACTCTCCACAGGTTTCGACCTTTAATGAAATTCAACGCGGACCGCCATTTCATTTATATTACAATGCGCGCTAACGAGCACAAGTAGCAACTTCAATATTACTACAAGATGAAAAAGGAAGACTTATAAGAGATTACTAAATACTGGTCGGTAGACCTACTCATTCCAGTAGATCCCGCAGAGATGTCTGACATTGACAGTTCATAAGTAGTGCATGATACACCTAGACCCAGCAAGACAAAGAAAAATGAAGAAGCCCAAGATGTAAGTAGTACCTCAGCGAAGACTGCTTCCATATCACCTGCGCAAGGAGGAGATGGCAGAGAGATAGATGGCACAGAAGTTGAACAGAAGAAAGGCGAGGTTACACAAACTAGAGACAAGAAGGATCCCTCGAAGAAAAGGAAGGTCCCCCCCCAAAGCCTTCTTCTCAGAAGAAATCGAAAGCCTCTATGACCAAGATGCAGACTACCCTTACCTCAGATCACTTCGATTTCATCATAGCAGCCCTGAATGATGCTTCGCTGGAGATAGCAGAGAAGCAAGAGCCTCAGTAGGAGGATATATACAATCGAATTAAGGTTGAACTTCAAGGGGTGCAACAAGCACTACAGTCCAGCCGCGCAGTTTCCACTGCGCCTCTGCCATTGGAAACACCAGAATTGGGAGATGAGTCATCTCAAATCCACTAAATTACTGATACATTCGAAGCTCACCTTTGACGAGCATAGGAGGTAACAATGCAAGACACCCAGGCTTTAGCACAAGTACAAGAGACCTTCTAGAGCAACGTAGTGCTGCAGAACGGGAAAAGCTTGCTCTCCAAGCGAAGTGGTATGAAGAAAGAGCACAACTGCAGGAAAGAAAGGAACATTTGCTCATGGAGCAACTTGAAGTAAAGGAAAGGATCAAAATAGCACTTCACTCTGTGACAATTATCGAAGTAAAGATTGAAGAGAGAGTCCCACATCAGCTGACACAACTTGAATAAGTGATTCAACAACTACAACAACGCATAGCAGATTTAGCGCTATGCGCAGTGCCCGAGACCCTGGAAGATGTAAGAGATCAAAGGGAAGCAACCGCCAGGAGTGCAATTGAGAGACTGAAAGCTCTTGCCCTAGAGTGCAAGTAGCCAAGTAATTGCAACACCCAAACATATGAGAAGCTCCCTGAGAATCCATAATTGTAGGCACTGGAGTCGCAACTCCAGGAAGCAAAGCAGCACGTAGACACACTACAGGCACAACTTAAGGCCTTGTTAGCTGTAGAAAAAATGAAGAGATATCAAGAGCAACGCACTACCCAACAACAGATCCATACGATCCAGAGAAAAGTTATGGAAGTAACTCAATGACTCCAACCTGTGCAAGATAAGGCATGCCAATTGTTCACATAGGTTGAAAGCTGAGGAGCAGAGCTAGAATAGGTTGTCACTACAAAAGAACAATGCCTAGAAGGGTCAGTGAATGATGCAGTGATCTAGGAGTTTGCTGAGTAAGAAGCCATAGCAAAGCAGCAGGTCGAAGCAGTTAAAGCCAAACTCAAGGCGTTCGAAGCAGAACTAGTCAGACCAGAGTGACTTGGGACGAGTCACAGGTGAGTATTGGGGGCCTGTTGGCCCTTGACCAAGTTTTGAGAGATTCTTGGTCATGTTGACCTATTTTGGGACTTCAATAGTCTGTCGAAGGAGGAGCGGAATATGAAGCGGAGATCACGGGATCTCAGCCCTTTTTGGGATGTGGGAATATGTAACGAGAATGGGATGTCGACCCATGGGTTTACCCATGTTTAGGCCTATTTTGTATATAAATAGATGCTTAGGAAAGATAGAAGTAGTGGTGCATCTATGTGATGTGAATGTATGCTAAGTGCAAGTAGAGTCTGTAAGTGCTTAGTGAATGACACTAAGAGACTTGAAGAGCTAAGTGTAGGTCCTTGTAGCAGATTGTCGAAGGTTGAGTGTTGTAATGAAAGGAAGAAGGATCTAGCGAGCTGTGCATATCTTCTGTCCCGTGTGGAGTAATGGTTTTGAGGCTCTGTTCTTGTAACCGATTGACTAAAGACAATAAAGAAGAAGAGTTGGTGGATGTATCCCCAGAGTGGGGGTGAACCACGTAAACACTGTGTTATGCTGCTTTGTGCTTTGTCTTGATGTATTTAGATAGCTCTATTTATGCTTTGTGCTTATTATATGTGAGAATGTTAGATCTGATCTATATATCCATGCTTAGTGCTTGATCTGCTCGATCTGATCTATTTACCTATGCAAAGTGCTTAAATACATTAGATTAGTGTGGATGCTACAAAGCCCTATTTTATGAGTGAAGTGGATATTGATTGCATATTGAGGAACTGGTGGTGCTAAGTGCTTTATTAAGTAGTATAATCATATACCTGTGTCACAACTAAGGTTGCAGACACCTGAGTCTTGCAACCACCCCTGCCTCTACCTCGGGTGAGACTTCATCTGCTTCGCAGGTGTTGCCGAAAGGGTCGGTAGTTAGGGCTTTGTTGGTGCACTATTGTAGTGTTGAACCCTGGGTCTGCCCCTGTGCTAACATTCACTATAACTATCACTGATACTGATACATCGTCATCATCAAAACCAAATCCATACCAATAACCACATAAAAATCATGCCAATATCACCAAAGGACATCTCCAAATCATGTGCTCAAAATCACCATAATATGAATCAAACCATGTTCCAAGATATGAATCAAGCATGCGCCAATATATCCATGATACACCTCAAAACATGTACAATTAATATCAAGATATGCATCAAACCATTTCCCAAAACATGTGCCAAAATATGTCTCAATCATGTACCAACATCTCCAAGATATGCCTCAAGCATATACCAACACCTCAAACATGTGCCAAAATCACCAAGATATGTATCAAAGCATATGCCAAAAAACATTCCTCAAGCCATGATCCAAATGGATCCAAAAAGGCCAAAATTTCAAAGTTCTTAGAATCAGACGAAACTAGCACCATCGCGTAGGGCTCATCGTGTCGATTTCGACAGTATGTTCTTTTTCAAAAATGGACTCCGCATGGCGAAGTTATGGCGATCTGAAATTTTTTCAAAACAGGTAAAAAAGTCAAAGTCAATAGTCAATAGTTTGTACTGCTGATGTCAATGGTACATCATCATGACATGAAAGATGAAATCAGCATGACATTAGCATGATGACGTGGTAGCACCAGAGCGTGACATGTGTCAAGGATTTTTGGCATTTTCAGGGCTGAGTTATCATGGTACAGAGTTGAAACATGGAGTGTACGGATGATGACGTGGCAGTCCGTATGATGACATGAGCCAGTGAAAATATGATAGGATGGCAGTGATGTGGTGATAGGTGGAAGGCTTCGGGTTTGACACATGGTGTACGGTGCTGACTCGACAAACTGATTAGACAGGGTGACTGTGCGCTGACTGTGTGTACGGGGCCAATCCAGAGGTGACACGTCGCCCAATCATAGGGCACCACGTGGCACCCCAGATAAGGCTAATTTTGATTGGGTCAAAAAATTTGTTGCACCTCTAGAGGATCCACACTCCTAACCTACCGGACTAGCTAATGAACTAACCACAATGCACTGACTGACTGGGCTGATGTGTTACTTGTTATAACAAGTGGCATAATATGTATTTAAATTGAGTTAGTGCAGAGATTTTGGGATAGTGCTCGGTCGACAGGGCTAGCTCGCCGACCAAGGTGCTAGACTAGGAACCAGACCAGAGGACCAAGCCAGAGCCCGAGGCCACATGGCACTCGCACACGACCAGGAGCGGAGTACTACGACGTGGGCCTAGTTGTTTAGCCTAGGCACTGGACACATGGGTACCATATGACTAGGGCACTGGAGGAAAGGGCCATGACCCATATATTTTGTAAATTGTGGGTTTTCAACTTTGGGAAAAGGATTTTTATTGATTTTTAGCATGATTTTGGTGGATTTTCCCCATTATTGGAGGATCTGGAGCCCGATTTGAGGCCATATTTTTGGAGGAAGTGGGGATGTGACCCCCAATTGAAAATCTATATAAACGAGGTATTTTTGAAATCCATGGGAAGTTCAAAACAACATAATGATGAAGGACTTTTGAAGTTCAAGCCATTTTTATGCAGGGAAGCCATTGAGGAAGCAAACTTTGGAGGCCATTTCTGGGAGTTCTACTCCACCTTTTTCAGTGCCGTAAGTTGTGTTGGATTATTGAGGTCGAGAAGATCACATCCATACCATTTTGTAATCCAATTGATTTACTTTTGATGTAATTTTGAAGCATTGAATATTAATAAGAAAGCCTCCCACACTGAGACAAAGGCTTGGAGACGTAGGCAACTTTGCCAAAATCCGTTAACAATTTTTGGTGTTATGGTTTGTTGTTCTTAATGTTCATTTTTTGTTCTGCATTCTTTATGATGGATGCAACATTATTTCATTAAATCTTCTTCTTCTCTTCAATTTATAAATGGTAAATCAACTCATGCAAAATACTTAACCAAGTCTTTAAAAGTTAATTTTCGGATCAAGTGGTATCAGAGCAGGTTGACAATTGGTTGTTTTTGAGTATGCATGATTACCAGGGAAAAGCTCAGTCGTGGTGAATGAGAGATTGTATAAGAAGATCCTGATATTGGATCAAGAAAGAGGACATCTCAAAGTGAGAAGATGGCATCAGAAGAAGGACGTTCTCAAAACGAAAGAGAGTTTCAAAGAAATTTCTTTTCCTTGTCAGAGATGGTAACAGTGTTGTATGATGATTACTTGGAATGAAGGAGACTTGTTCAAGGGGAATATTCAAAGAAAGACAAAAGTGAAGAAGGAGAGGATCCTACAAAACCTCCTCCTTCACCTCCTTCATCTACATCTTCTTCTTCTTCTTCAAGTACAATTTCAAATCCTACTTCTTAAAGAAAACATTCTCATAAACATAAGTCTGACATGCCATTACTTAAACTTGATGTGAAATTAGATTTGCCCATGTATAATGGAGAAGTCAATGCTGAGAAACTTGATAACTGGGTTAGATAGATGGAGGTATATTGTAATGTGCAACAAATCAAATATGAGGCAACCAAAATCAGATTGACATCACTTTGTCTTGAGGGCACAACTCTCATCTGGTGGCAAAGTAAGATGCAACATGGAACTCAACAAGTTGGTAAGATTTTTCCATCATGGCATGATTTTATTTTTGCACTTAGAAAACAATTCTATCCTTTGGGGTATAAGAAGAAGGCTTTAATTGAATGGAAAAGTCTTAAATTAAAGAAAGAACAATCGGTGCAAGAATACACAGATGAATTTCGTAAGATGGATTTGATGTTAGATATTCCATTACATACAGAAGAAACCCTTATGAAGTATATAGGAGGTTTGCCTGCACATATTTTTAATAATGTATTTATGTTTTGACCTACTAATCTTGATGAGGTTTATGCTCAAGCAACGTATATTGAAGCAGGGAAAACTAGAGTTGTTTTATTAGGGGAATCATCTTCAATGAAGGAAGGCAAAGAAAAATGGAATTGGAAGAAAGAAAACTCAGCGACAGTGAAGGAAGAGAAGCTCTCTTTCAAGCATTGCAAGAAAGAAGGGCACAATGATGAACATTGTTGGCAATTGCACCCAGAGAAGAAACCAAAGTGGTTCAAAGAGAGGAAAGGGACGCAAAAAGTTGCAGCAACAACACAACCAATAGACTTGGGGTATGACTCAGGTGATGAGACTAAGGTCACAACATTGTCAAGTGATGATTATGAAGATAGATGCAAATTGTTTCATATAAGGGTCATAATGAAACATACTAAGATTGATACATTGATAGATAGCAGATCTCAATATAACTTAATTTCAGAGGAAGTGGTTAAAAAATTGGGATTAAATACTAAGATGCATCACAAACCCTATTCACTAAATTGGATAAGCAAAGATCACAAATTTCCCATAACAAAGCAATGTATCATAAAGTTTGCAATTACATATAAGTATGTGGATGAAGTAATATGTGATTTGGTGTCGCTAGAAACATGTGGAATGGTCTTAGTTAGCCCTTATTTATATGATCACAAAGCAATCTTCTTCAGGGAACAAAATATATATCACTTATTTAAGAAAGACAATGAATATGTTGTTCATGCTCATCCTATTAAAGCAAATCAAACTCTACTAAGGATGGAACAATTAAAAAAGGTAGAATATGCAAGAAACATACCTATAATTGTGCCAAGTAAAGGAGTTGATATTAAGCATGAACATGAGATGGTTGTAGGATGTGAGTTTAATCATACTTTTCTTCAAGATACGTTAATGGTGTGCAAGCCCATCAAACATATTGGTTCATTTTCATTCATGTTTCCGATATTATCGTTGCTAATGTTTTCTACATGGATGGTAGTGGATCTAGTAAGATGTGAATGATTTCAAATGGATAATAATATGATTTTAGTTGTCATGGTTATTATGCAATTGATTGTGATGCGACAGGTGCACATGATAGAGTTTAAAGACAAAGGACAAGTGGGGAGGCCTATCCCGCACTTGATGTTTGGTTAATATCCTTTTGGAGGACCAAAAGGTTTTAGTGGGGAGGTGTGATCCAAATGGATCCAAAAGGACAAAATTTCAAAGTTCTCGGAATCAAACGAAATGAGTGCCATAGCATATGGCCCATCATGCCGATTCCGACAATATGTTCTTTCTCAAAAATGAACTCTGTATGGCAAAGTTATGGCAATCTGAAAATTTTCCCAAATAGTCAAAAAAGTCAAAGTCAATAATCAACAGTCCATACTACTGACCTCAACTCTATGTCATCATGACATGGAAGATGACATCAGCATGATGTCATCATGCTGATGTGGTAGCACCAGAGCGTGACACATGTCAGGCATTTTTGGTGTTTTCAAGGCTGAGTTGGAACAATACAGATTCGACACATGGACTGTACGGACACTGTTGTGGTAGTCTGTATGATGACATGGGATAGGGACAACATGATAGGTTGGAAGTGAAGTGGCGATAGATGGCAGGCTCTGGGTTTGACATGTGGTGTACGTTGCTGAATCGACAAGCTGACTGGACAATGTGACTGTGCGCTGATTGTGTGTACGAGGCCAATCCCGAGGCGACACATGGCCCAATAACAGGGCACCATGTAGCACCCCAGATAAGGCCAATGTTGGCTGGGTCAAAATTTTTTTTGCACCTTCGGAGGATTCAAGCTACTAACCTTTCGGACTAGCCAACGAACTAACCACAACGTGCTGACCTACCGGGCTGATATGTTACTTGTTATAACAAGTGGCATAATATGTATTTAAATTAAGTTAGTGCGGAGATTTGGGGATAGTGCCCGGTCGAAAGGGCTATCCCGTCAACCAAATCGCTAGAACAAGAGCTAGACCAGAGGACCAAGCCAGAGCCCGAGGCTACATGACACTCACACACGACCAGGGGCAGAGTACTAGGGCGCGAGCCTAACTGTTTAGTCTAGGCGTTGGCCACATGGGTCCCATATGACCAGGGAACTAGAGGAAAGGGGTGCGACCCATATATTTGGCAAATTGTGGGTTTTCAACTTTGGGAAAAGGATTTTTATTGATTTTTAGCTCGATTTTGGTGGATTTTTCCCATTATTGGGGGATCTGGAGCTCGATTTGAGGCCATATTTTTGGAGGAAGTTAGGATGTGACCCCTAAATGAAAATGCATATAAAATAGGTGTTTTTAACAACCATGGGAAGTTCAGAAAAACATAATGATGAAGGATTTTTTAAGTTCAAACCATTTTTATGCAGAGAAGCCATTGAGGAAGTGAACTTTGGAGGCCATTTCTGAGAGTTCTACTCCACCTTTTTCATTGCCGTCAGTTGTGTTGGATTCTTGAGGTCGAGAAGAACACAAATAAACTAGTTTGTAATCCAATTGATGTACTTTTGATGTACTTTTTAAGCATTGAATATTAATAAGAAAGCCTCCCCCACTGAGACAAAGGCCTAGATACGTAGGCAACTTTGTTGAACTCCTTTAACAATATTTGGTGTTATAGTTTGTTGTTATTAATGTTAATTTTATGTTCTGCATTCTTTATGATGGCTGCAACATTCTTTCATTAAATCTTCTTCTTCTCTTCAATTTCTAAATGGTAAATCAACTCATGCAAAATACTTAACCAAGTCTTTAAAAGATCATTTTCGGATCAAGCCATGTACTAAAGTATCCAAGATGTACCACAAGAATATGCCATGCCTTAAGTATGTGCCAAACCATCCAAGATATTCCTCAAAGAAAATCCCAACACCATGTTCCAAAGACCTCAAGTATGAACCATAACCTTCAATATATAAGACTCAAAATATATAGAATAATGTACATTTTCATTCTATAAAACCTGGTACATCATATCTCAGACCATCAAAATTTCCTCAAGCTTCAACATCAAGACAATAGCTCCACCATCAAAATTTTCTTAAGCCTCGCAGGACTAGACCAGACAACAGGTGGTACCTTGCTTGAAGAGTGTTGTGCAACCCGCGGGGGCCTCGTGAGACATCCTATACATGACCCGTGGGTGTCTTCTCAATTAGGGTTACCAGAAACCATTCTCCAATATGTGGCTCTGATACTTCTTCGCACTCCTATGCTATCTCATATTCGCTACCTCAAATTCACTAAGAGATCACATACTTACTTGATTGCTTACTTATTATGAGAGGCTCTTTGACATGTATTTATACCCTTCCAAGTAACTTATTTACTTGACTTGAGCCAACCTTTAACTTCTTATTTGCAACAAATTTTCTTATTTAATTAATTTTGGGGCCAACTAGTAACTTCTTGTTGCAACCGTTTGGGGGATTTTTGACCACACTTCGGGGATTCATATTTAAGAGGGTGTAACTTATCAATCGTGAGGAACCATGTGGTGTACCACCTACCATTGGAAATGACATGATGAGTACCATCCATCTATGAGAGTTTTGCATGCAGTTATGATGCCCTTCATACTCTTTTTTCTCCAATCAACTTCAGGCTTCATGACCTTACCTCTCCATACTTCAAGGGCTTCCTATAGACTTCTTCAAAGTGTCTCCCTGTGAGGGCCATGCTTAAATATATGCCATAAGGGGACCACTTTGGATAATTCTTCAACTATGTTGATGTTTTGGTAGCTGCGGGATGTATTAACATCCACGTGTAACCTATGACTTAGAATAGAATATTCTGGAAGCAAGTGAACCATTAAACAGATGTGTGGAAACCATAGAAGACAATTCAACCTAGTAGAATAAATAATATTAGAATATTGTCTTCCATAAATACAAGTCAGCTCCACAAGAAAAAGATAAACAAAAAATATAATTACTAGAAAGTCAGGTTGGCCCAGCAAGAAAAGTCACTGGACAGATTAATATAAGTAGAGGATGTTTTAGCTCATTTGTACACCCAGTTAGTGCGCAAGTCTTGTGGAGAGCTACAGTTTCAACTGCAAGGAGGAATAAGGGCGCATGGTCATCTGTTGGTCTTGGTCTCTCTCTTGGTGATATTCTTGGTGATATTCTTGGTGATGTTGTTGCTAAGTATGGCACAAGTTTGAGAGAGAGAGTAGTATATCTAAAACTACTATAGTTGTGTATGGTACTTGTTGTGTGGGTATGGAGACTCTCTCTCTTATGTGCTACCCTCTGAGAAGGAGCGCTCTACTTGTCTTGAGTTGTTGCTGGAGTTAGCAACTAGGGTTTATCTGTTAGTTCTGGAGTAGGCTTGCCGAAATTATTCTAAGGTTAGTGTGCTCGGGGTGGCATATGTGAATGCCTATGGTTGGGTGAAAATGATGCGACATTGTTTATGGTTAAACTAGCATACCAAAATTTCAACATGGTATCAGAGTTGGTTTCCTTCGTAACAGTCTAACCGCTAGAAGGAAGATCCTTTGTTTACCCCATTGTCAATATCATTGAGCACTTACTGAACTCACTAACAAGGTCGCCTAAGTAGGGCGCATCTCTTCCCTGGATCATATCTGCAAATTTCTGAAGTTGAGAAATTAGGTTTTCCTCATAAAACCCTAGGTTTGTAGTGCCAGATGCAGTTGCAGTGCCAATTCCTTCGTTCCTATTCCTTCATGCTAGTTTTATCACCAGTTGTAGTGCCAGCTGAAACACCAATTGTAGTACCATTTGCAACACCATTTGCAGTACCAGTTGTAGTAAATTTTATGTGAAACGTTGGGCCTAATATTTGGTTGTTATAGTGCGCCTTACCCTAGCACATCTCCAATTACCTTTAGATTGCAAGTTGGAGAAATTTGAAGTTTTAGGGTTCCTCAATGCTTGTCACCGTTGCTGGATGGTGCCACTGTCTGCTGCGTCCTATGGCTGTTTCCAGAGGTATGTACTTTGATATGTTTAAATTGTATCATTATTTTGAGTGTGATTGTAGGAGAAGGGATCTGTAGTCCAAGCAACAATTGTAGATCCAGAGGGATCTCATATCCAACACATTCAGAGGAACAACGCACTCTAGGTTTCATTGTTTTCATATGCCTCTAGTTGTTATGGAATTATTGTGACCTTATGAACATCTATTTGTATTTTGATCTATTGAAGTTATGATTATCATACTAACCTTTGTTCAAAATTAAAGTTAGAAACTAACTTTAGTCGAAGTATTAGATTGATTAAGGTTGAGACTTTAGAGTTTATTTGCACTATATTCTCTAACTCATATTTCTGTCTAGAAAGCATATTGTATTGAGTACAGGGGACAGGTTGAAGAGAACACTTGTCATCTTGAGTGAAGGAGACTCAGAAGAAAATAAACAACACTCGTTCTTGAAGATAAGACTCCAAGTTCCAGGTTTGATTAAATTAATAAGTTTCCAATTTTCACATATCAAATTTGATAATTGCTACATTACTAGTTGTGGCGTCAATCCTTGAAAGGTTCTATTATTGCTAAATACAATGAATACTTGGTAGCATGTGAGTATTATTGATATAAATGCTTGTAAGATGAACTAACATCTCCTTTGGGAGATATTTCTTATTATTGTATTTTTATTTTGGTTCTTGTTCTAGGCAGGTCACAAGCAATAGATCTGATAAGGAGCTACTGTGATTATTGTTCTCTTTCTTGTTTTTATTATTATAAGAGTATTATTCTTGTATAATGTTTGTCCCTTTGTTTTCCTTGTTCCGGGTAGGTCACACGCGATAACTCTGAGGGAAGCTATAGTGACGGTTGCAGGAGACAACATATTAGATGGTCTCTAGTTTGAGACATGGAGCAGACTATCCAGATAAGAAGTTGTATACACGACCGTGTACATCCATGTACCAAAGAAGAAGAAGACGAAGAAGGGTACTTTTGCGAGATACATAGTATCTCATATGGAGATTGATTGTAAGGATCAGAAGGATCCAAATATGACCAAACAAATCCCTCTAGTGCAGTTGATCAATCTTCAGGTCATCATGAAGAGTTAGTAGAGCTAGAAGGGCCTACCCAAAGTCATTGCAGTAACCAAGAAGAGACCCATGAAACTTTGTAGGATGCAAAATTGATGAGCCATTTCATGAGGAGCAGATGGCTTCGAAGATTATACAGACTTAGAGGGAGTCAAGCTTCATAGGTGGAATGGAGACTCAAAAACTTTCAGATTAAGATGGAAGAGAGAGACGTTTTCCGGAACTAACAGGCAGATGCCATGGGTTAAGAAGGCTAGATCAAATCTTCAGAGGCTTCGAGGAGATATGTGATATTATGGGAATACTCCCTAGCTTCAATAGACTTTTCTATAATGACCAAGGAGGAAGCCAGTTAGAAGGACTAGGACATATCTCTTTTCCTTGGTTTCAAGACCAAAAGGGAAGTCAGTGGTGACTTCCAAGTTGATCTACAAGATCAAGCATGTTGCAGATAAATAGCCTAGAGATGTACAAAGCCTGATTTGTGTCCAGAGGATTCTCTCAGCAAGAAGGAGAAGTCTATGACGAGACACTTTCTCTAGTATATTTCTACCGATGAACAGGTAGCAAACATGTTGACCAAGCCTTTGTCAGGGACAAACTTGGAGTGGTCCAAATGTTTTTTTCTCTAGTAGTGAGAAGTGATGTGTTCCCCAATAGAGGGAAGCGATGAGATCCCCATCAGTGGGTGCTACCCCAACAAATTTTGGTACTCCAATACAGGCTAGTATGCTACCCTAGTGCAAGTTGGTACTCCAACGTAGACTGGTATGCTACCCCAACACATGTTGGTACTCCAACACATGATGGTATGCTACCCCAATGCATATTGGTACTCCAATACAGGCTTGTATGCTACCCCAACGTAGGTTGGTACTCCAATGCGGGCTGATATGCTATCCCAACACAGGCGTGTATGCTATCGCAGTGTAGGTTGGTACTCCAATTTAGGCTAGTATGCTATCCTAGTGCAGGTTGGTATGCTACTCCAATGCAGGTTGGTATATTACCCCAGTGCAGGTTGGTATGCTACTCCAACGAAGGTTGGTAAGCTAATCCAGTGAAAGTGCAGAACTTCCTACGACATATAGATACGTGATTCAAAATAGGGCAATGGCCGAGGTGTGCAGAAGCACAGAAGAAATGGTGATGATCATGCCAAGAGGAATACCTTCCTTGTTAAGAGGGAGTGTTAAATTTTCGAGTCACATTATGTGTGAGCTGACGAGTTACTAGTTCTGTATGAACTAGATGACAAACTGTAGTGTCAAAAATGATTCCCAATTAGACTGCCAATCAATAGCATCAAAGGTTACTAGCTAGAGGGCCAACCAATAGTGTTGGAGGTGTTTTCCATCTAGATGGCTAATGTGTGGCTATGATGGTGATACTTTTTACATGATCTGTTTGATCATATGATAACCTGTGTGGATATGGTGATGCTACTTGTAGATTGGTCTGTAAGACCATGAGAGTCTTTCCCATGCCATATGAGATGGATGGATGTGTTTGATACCACTACATGAAGAACATATTAGTTAATACCAGCCTAGCTAAGAGGGAGTATTGATGTTTTGGTAGCTATGGGAGGTATTAACCTCCATGTGTAACCTATGACTTAGAATAGAATATTCCGGAAGCAAGTGAACCATTAAACAGATGTGTGGAAACTCTAGAATACAAGTCAGCCTAGAAGAATAAATAATATTAGAATATTATCTTCCAGAAATACAAGTCGTCTCCACAGGAAAAAGATTAAAAAAAATATAATTACCATAAAGTCAGTTCGGCCCAGCCATAAAAGTCACTGGACAGATTAATATAAATAGAGGACGTTTTAGCTCATTTGTACATTGATTCAGTGTGAAAGTCTTGTGGAGAATTGCTTCTACAAGGATGAATAAGGGCACATGGTCATCTCTTGGTCTTGGTTTCTCTCTTGGTGACATTCTTGGTGATTTTCTTGGTGATATTCTTGGTAATTTTCTTGGTGATATTCTTGGTGATATTCTTGCTAAGTATGGCGCAAGTTTGTGAGAGAGAGAGAGCAGTGTAGTGGTAGTTGTTGCAATTGTGTATGGTACTTGTTCCATGGATATGGAGACTCTATCTCTTGTGCACTACCCTTGGAGAAGGAGCGCTCTACTTGTCTTGAGTTGTTGCTACAATTAACAACTAGGGTTAATCTGTTGGTTCTGGAGTAGGCTTGCCAAAATTATTCTAAGTAAAGGTTAGTGTGCTCGGGGGTGGAATATGTGAATTCCTATGGTTGGGTGACAATGATGTGACATTGTCTATGGTTAAACAAGCATACCAAAATTTCAACAAACTACACCCATCACTTCTAGTCGACATCAATGATAACCAATTTTCCAACAATTACAAGAAGAAATAGGGAGATATGGGGTAACAGGAAGGCCAACATAGTCTTCTTTTGTCTATCCCTTGTCCATCGTAGCCCATATTCCTTAAAATTTTTGAACCAATGCCTCTGGTATGCTTTTGAAATTCACCAAAATTATATTGAGAAAAGTCTAAGGAAGGTGAGATTATCAAATTTTTCTTGAAAAAGGTGTTGGCCTCAACAATGGAAATAGAAGGTGGCTCTACTTCCTTGGTATCTTGGACAATTTCTTGTATCTTTTCCAAAGCTTCTTCCTTCTCTACCAACTATCGATGTATTTGAGCCATCATCTAATTGAGTTTGTGCTCCCACTAGTTATCCATCTAGATCACATTCTCTCCCAATTGCACAAGCTACACTTTGCTTTTATCCTAATATACCATGACAATTGCGAGGGAGTCTGGGCATTCATCAAATCACTTCTTTAGCAATGACATCAATTTTGCATAGGTATCGAGTTTCTTTTTCGGGTATACCATCCTCCAGTCCAACATATGTACCTTCTCCTTCAAGTGCTTATTGTCTTCTTGAATCTGCACATTTATGGTTTGAAGGTCTTCCAACCTTTATATATTTGTTTTACCCACGTTGAGTTTGCATTTTCTTCAAATTTATAGCAACTACATCATGGTCAAGGATTCAATTTCCTAGATACCTTATGATTCGTAAACGAGGGACTTATATCCCACTCGCTTCACCAACATGCATCCTCTATAGAATTAATTTATAATATATATTTCTTTGTATTATGCAGAAATATCTATCCTTTGAATGGCTACAAGGCCTCTGTTCTTATCATATTCTACACACAACAACAACAACTAACAATGTTAATAATAATCAAGATTCTGAGTGAAAACTTCCTTATTTTTATTACCGGGTAAGCACACAAGGATTGGTTGTGCTTCTTTTCTTCAAGGCTTGAGTTATTTCATGCTTGCAATGCTCCATTCTCAAGATCCAATTGAATGATACACCCTTTGAATCTGTTTGTGCAAGAAAAAGAGTTCAAATATAATTCCTTGCATGTGTAACGTGTGGACACATATACCTCCTTATTACTTGGTCTTATAATTGCAAATGTTAACACCACACCAAACTACTTATGCATAAATTTAACTCCAACAATACACTTATAATCAACAATACAACTGTTTTCCAAGAAATTACTTTAGCCTTAAAGACAAACCAACAATAAGGACTGTGTATCGGTCAAAAAATGAGGATGAACAATATTCAACTCAGAATTTTAACACAATGCAAAACTCATAGACATATACATTGTCTTTGCAAGTAAAAGGATTTCCAAAGATGTAGATTCGCTAGTAAAAGGGCATATAGTTCATAGAGCCTTCAAAATGGATTGGTATGCCTCATTCAATGCCCATCCATACACATTTCCTATGCAACCAAGCAAGATATCAATTCTGAGGTGACACATGAAGATGCTTTGAATAATCCCACAAGAATACCTAGAGGTGTGGTCAAGAATCCCCTACAGTCAAGTGAAGAAACCTACAGATGTCCAATATTGAGATTGCAAGATGGAGATTAATGAAAGTATTATTTTTGGTCAATTTGGATACCCTATATTTGAGGGAATTTTTATCCCGCATACATAACTCAAATGGAATCACAAATTACATGGTTGAAAATCTTATTCCGAGACCTTTCCAATGTTATATGGAAGTCTGTCTAACTCCCTAGGAACAAGGAGATATGATGTTTTCCGTCCAACAACCTAGCCATAAAATTGAGGTCGTCTCAACTAATTTTTCGAGACAAAATTACTATATATACAAGATAGAATTTTGCATTTTTTGTGCAATCAAGAAAGAGATTAAGTCTGAGGTGTGCAAAAGGTGTTTGGGGTGTCTTCTGGTGTGCATGAGAAGCCTAAGGGATTCTCTTAAGGTCTTTCTTATTCTCAAGGTATGCTATAAGGTTGTGATGTTGTCGTAAGGTTGTGATGCTGCCATATGCTCTGCTATAAAGTTGTGATGTTTTTGTGATGTTGTTGTGAGGTTGTTGGGGTTTATATGTGGACCCATGTGGACCTAGGATTTCTATGTGGACCTAGTTTGTGAGGCTCATATTTTGGATATTTTGGCACATGATTCGAGGAATATCCTTGGAGATATTGGCACATGTTTTTATGTGGTTGTTGGGTTTTATATGTGGACTCATGTGGACCTAGGATATCTATGTGGACCCAATCTGATGATGATGATGTATCAATGATAGTGACAGAGAGAGTGATAGTGACAGTGGCAGTGACAGGTTGATTCTTTTGTATACATATTTGTGGGTCCAAGAAAGGGGAAAGGAAAGTGGGTTGGAGCCTCCTTCCAATTAGAACCAGAGAATCTAGAGATTTGTAGCTTCCTTAAGTATCAACAATTGGAATCATAGCAGGTTACCTTCAAAACATTCTAATCACTAGAAGCAAGATCGTGAGCAAAAATGGAAAGACACATTCCAAATGGGATTCCACCATTTGATGGAAACAATTATGCATACTAGAGAAACGTAATGCAAAATTACTTGAGAACTTTAGGAGTGGATATATGTCTCTCAATTGTCAATGGATATAAAGTTCTGAAAAGTAATCCAACTGATCCAGATGAGAATAAATTAATGAGTTGTAATTCAAAGGCTAGGCATGTTATCATTAGTGGATTGACACCAATTATTTCTATCAAGGTGATGGGTTGCAACATAGCTAAAGAGGTTTGGGATAAACTTCAAAATATTCATGAAGGCAATTTGAAAGTCAAGAAGGTCAAGCTTCAACGACACATAACAGAGTTTGAAAATATGAAAAATGAATGAAAAATAAGATATTGCAACCTATTTACTCAGAGTAGATGAAGTTGTCAATTCCATCAGAGGATTAGGAGAAGAAATCAAAAAATCATTGGTTGTACAGAAAGTGTTTAGATCACTTCCTTTGAGATATGATTCAAAGGTCTTGGCCATTGAAAAAACTAGGGATTTGACCAAAATGACAATGGATGAATTACATGGGACCCTCATAACATATGGAATGAGAACAAATACAAAAAATTGATAGCCAAACAGAGAATCAAATTTTAAAGCCAAGAAGAAAACAAGGAACAAAGAACATAGGGTATAGGAAATGTCAGGTGATGAATCAGATGAAGAAGAAGCATATTTCATAAGGAGGCTCAAGAGGGGAACCGAAAAATAGAAAGGCAAGTTACCTTTTAAATTCTTCAATTTTGGTAGAATAGGACATTGTGCTAAGAAATGTCCTTTTGAAGAAAATAAAATATTCCACAAGAAAAAAAGTCTTTACTCCAAGGAGGACAACAATTCTTCAGATGAAGGTGATGGAGAAGAAAGGGAAGTAAGGGAATTTCTCTTCATAACTCAAAAAACTCATAATGATGACTACAAAAATTCTGAAACAGATGAAATCAATTCTGAAAAAGATTCTGATGTAGAGACAAAAGAAACAAAAATAGAATCTTCTAGGGGAAGAAAATACATCACAAAAAGTGAACAAGAAGATGAAGAAAATATTGAAAAATTGAAGCATGCTGAAGAAGAAAATATCAAGCTCGGAAACAAAAATAGAGAGTTAAAAAATGAATTGAAAAATTATGAAGAAGAGAATCATGAGCTAGAAAATACAATTGACAACTTGAAGGAGCAGTTAGATAAATCCAAGAAGATTGAAGATTATGAGAAATTAAAGGCAGAATTGGATCACACAAGAAAATAGTTGATGTTGACAATGGAAAAGTTGAATTACTACAAGAAATTTGAAACAAGTAATGAAAAATTAAATGAAATTATTAGCAAACATAGATCACATACGGATAAGACAAGATTTGGATATGGAAACAATTTGAATACAAAAGACACAGATAAAATAGACAGGGAAGATGAAGGAAATTTTAGAAACTGTGCAAATGCCTTAAGAAGTGGAATCAACAAAAAAAAGGGAGTTGAAGAACAACAAGAGCATGACACCTCCAGCTGGAACAAAAGATCAGAATTCAGAAGGGGTGATACACCAAGAAGGTCCTTTTATACCATGTATGAGAATATTTTTCTTGGTCATTTTTATGCTTGCAGAAACTTTGGACACAAAGAAATTCAATGTAAAATCAATGCAAGAAACAAATATATGAGAAATAGAAATGATTATGGATATCCAAAGGATAATAATGTAGATAGTAGATCTAGAAATGCTCATGGATTTGTCAACATAAATTACAATCCATTTGATCCACTGATGGATCAGAACATTGTATGTTACAAATGCAATAATCTTGGTCACAAAGCATGAGATTGCAGAAATATGAAAGAAGATGCTCCTATCATAAAACCAACTACAGTATGGGAAAGAAAAGAGAATCCAAACAAAGAAGCTTGGCGATTAGCATTGCTTGTTGAAAATAAAGAAGATGAATGATACATAGACAGTGGGTTCTCAACACACATGAATGGGGACCAAAACAAATTCATCATCTTAAAGAAAGGAAAAAGTGGCAGTGTTGCATTTGGAAATGACTTCTCTGTCAAAATACTTGGAAAAGGTGTAGTGAGCCTTGGAACTGAAAATGTAAAAGAAGCAAATGTCTTACTGGTTGAATATTTGAAGCATAATATCCTTAGTGTCAGTAAAATATATGTCCTTAGTGTCAGTAAATTTTGTGATTAGGGATACAATCTTAAGTTTGATTCCCGAAGATGTGAAATCAAAGAAGAAGACTCAGGAAGATTTGTTGCAACAACAACAAGAAGATCAAATAACATATACATCCTAGACAAAGAGGAGAGAAATAGGATTGAAGTCACACAAAAGAGCTCCAAGGACTATAACAAGGGAAGGATAAGAAGACATAAAGGTGAAATACTATTGAGTTCCATGAGTTCAGGGGGATCAACTCCAAAGAGAAGAGTTGCCATTTTCCATTGATGTCAAAGGGGGAGAGAAATATCATGAGCATGATGACAGGGGGAGTATGAGTGTTTCCATCAATGACAAAGGAGGAGATTGTTGAATGATGTTGTCATTGATGTCAAAGTTAGTCATTGGTAATCAACATGAAGAAGCCTATGGGTTTACTTGAAGGAGTATCCAAAGTGCCCCCCTTATGTTGTAGCTTTAAGCATGGCCCTCACTAGAAGAATTTTTGAAGAATCCCTGAAGGTGTGGTCAAGAAGCCCCTACATTCAAGTGAAGAAGCCTACAGATGTCCAAGATCAAGATTGCAAGATGGATATTGTTGAAAGTATTATTTGTGGTCAATTTGGATACCATATCTTTGAGGGATTTTTTACCCTACATAAATAACTCAAATGAAATCACAAGTTACATGGTTGAAAATCTTATTCCTAGACATTTCCAATGGTATATGGAAGTCCCTCTAACTCCCTAGGAATGAGGAGATATGAATTTTTCCATCCAACAACCCAACCAAAAAATTGAGGTTGGCTCAACTAATTTTTGGAGACAGAATTACTATAAATACAAGATATAATTTCACATTTTTTGTGCAACCAAGAGAGAGATCAAGTCTGAGGTGTGCACAAGGTGTTTTAAGTGTCTTCTGGTGTGCAAGAGAAGTCTAAGGTATTCTCTTAAGGTATTTCTTATTCTCAAGGTATGCTATAAGGTTATGCTGTTGTCGTAAGAATGTGATGTTTCCATATTCTCTGCTATGAAGTTGTGATGTTGTCGTGATGTTGTTGGTGTTTATATGTAGATCCATTTGGACCTAGGATCTTTATGTGGACCCAGTTTGCGAGGCTCATATTTTGGATATTTTGGCACATGATTTTAGGCATATCCTTAAAGATCTTGGCACATGTTTTTATGTGGTTGTTGGGTTTTATATGTGGACCCAGTTTGATGATGATGATGTATCAATGATAGAGACAGAGACATTGACAATGACAGTGACATGCTGATTCTTTTATATGCATATATGAGGGTGGAAGGAAGGGGGAAGGAAAGGGGGTTGGAGCCTCCTTCTAGTTGGAACTGGAGAATCTAGGGAGTTGTAGCTTCCTTCAATATCAACACCATCCACATTTCCCATGCTTACAATCATACTCTAATTTCGCTTGCACACCATTAATTCAACATGTACGAGACAACAAATAATTATACCACATCTTAAATGGTGTCTTAAGATGGATGGTATTTCATAAGTATAGTTTCCATACACAATGCTTTTACAAGTCATAAAATATGTATTGTAAGTGAGGTTCCTTCATATATACATGGGAATGAGATAATAAAAAAATTGCTTGAATGCATTGTCTATGGAAATGCCAAAACACATTGACTCAAAGTATCCATGACTCTTTGTGCATACTCCACCCATTGGCCAAAATACCCTTTGAGAGTAAAACTACAAGAATAAATAGGGAGATTTGGGGTAACGAAAAGGCCAACAAGCTTGACCTTTCATTCCCCATTCCTTAGTCTTTTCTCTCCTATTTTCATTTCCTATCTCATTTAATTTTTGTTTTTCCTCTTTTTTGTCTCATTTACTTTTACATTTTCATTGTGTTTATAGTTTATCTAGCCTTCATTAATTACCGAATTTCATTTGCAAGTATTGAGTCTTACAACCATTCACTTTTTTGAATCCATTTTGGATCAAGTATTTGAGTTTTGTGATTGATGACATTGGCACTTACACAAATTGTGCTAAGGTCAAAGTTTTGAAGGAGTGGAATACTCCCACCAATGCCATAAATCTCAAGATTTTATTAAGCATGGATTTCTATGGGAAATTCATCCACCATTACTCCCAAATTTTCACCCATTTAATCGAACCAACAATTAAAAACACTTCATTAGACCCCTAAAGTAAACAAGGTTGTTTGGAAGTTGAGGGATGCTCTTTTATCTACCCTTATGATTACTTTTCTTGATATTGAGAAAAATATTTTCCAATATAACAAGTATGTATTATTCTTAAGTAGGGAGGACACCGTATAGTGTACCATTCAAAAACCTTGAGCTCAATTACAACACTTAAGATAGGTGTTTTATGCATAAGTCCAAGCACTCAAAAAACATCGACACTACATCCGTGGTAAAATCCAATAACATAGACATTTAAAATGGGCTTCCTACATTCAATCATTAAATATAATAAGGGTGCCTCTAATGAAATGGGAGACTTACTCAACAAATCTCCTTCCAAGGTCCTTCACATCTTAGGTGAAAGATATCCAACGTATGAGGATTGAAAAAATTAGTACTACAATTATCCTTATTTTGGTTATGTCAAGGAATCTATACAACAACACACAAAGGTTAGTTAGACCCCTTTCCCACATCACACAATATGGGATGGTTTCTTGTACAAGTGGAATCAACTTTGTGTCTCCACTGGCCTACTCGCCTTCTTCTTTTTAAGAAGGGGCACTCTTCATCTTATGGAGGGCACTTTGGTGTGGAAAATCTTTATTCCATGTAGAGAGGTGCTTCTTTTGGTCTTTGGTGCAAAAACATGTGGAAAATTACAACATGAGATCACATTGAAATGATTGTAAACCTACTAACATAAAAGTATTGGCATGTACTAACATTTTTAGTACCATTAGCCCATGTGAATTCATCTCCATGGATTTTTCATTGGCTTTCCTACCACTGAGTGGAAAAATAATGACATCTTGGAACATATTTGGAGCCATTTTGGATAGCCATGACCATCATTTTTGATCATGACTTGTGACTTCTTAAAGACTTTTGAAAAACATTGTGAAAGCTTTTAAACTATTAATTGTAGTTCTCCACTTCATTTCATCCAAAAATTGATGGCCAAGCCGAGTTAGTCAACAAAACTTTTGTGCATGCTCTTTTCATCTACCAACAACCAAACAAATAATAGGATCATACTCACATATTTTGCATCACAACTACAACTTACAACAAGACTACACATGACTCTATGGGACACTTCCCTTTTGAAGTATGTTTCAGTTTTAAATATCTTCTCGCTTGTGTGATTCTAGTAACTCTCCTATATCCATCCAAATCCCACCCATAGAAGGAACAACACACAAATTATTTTCTACATGACTTGGCCAAAATTCATAAGAGAGTCCATAAAATCCTTCAATAGACACATGGAAAGTACAAGGAACTACATGAATGGCATCAAGTTGCTCAACATATTCAGGTAGGTGACATAGCTTGGTTTTACTTGGACATGATACTTCAAAAATCACCAACATAAAAGGCTCAAGCCCATCCAATATAAGCTTTACACCATCACCCAACAAACAGGTCCAATGCTTTCAAATTAGACCTTCCAATTCAACTTGACATCCATGTGTGGTGAATGTATCATCCCCCTCACATGGGGGAATCAATTTCAATCATAACCTAAGAACACAAATTGAATATTTAAGTATCTTCTACTTGAAGATACCATTCATTGAGTCAATTTTTTTTTATCATTGATTCATGTCACGAGTGACGATCCACCTTTGCAAATGTTTATGTAGTACCATATTCAAAATATTGTAAATGTAAATGACATATATTTTGTGACATAATCATGGTGTTGAAGCTTTTAAAATTTTCAAATCCAATGTTCTTAAGGGAAGGTGATGGTTTGTTTTATGAGATTTTAGCCCATGATGAAATTTGAATTTGTATAATAGACAAGTCCATTCATAAATGATATTTTGGCCTCCATGTAAAGATTAACTAATGAGAGTTAACTTTATATTGCATTAGTGGTATTGGAGTGTAAAATAAAGATGGTGGGAATATAATGTACACTTAACCTTAATGGTCGACCAAGGGTTTTTGGGGTAAAGTTTGTCACTGTGCTAGAGATTGGTGTCAAATGTTATAAATCCTATACAAAGAGGAGAGAAAGAGGATTGAAGTCACACAAAATTTCTCCAAGGACTATAACAAGGAAGGAAAGGATAAGAAGATAGAAAATGAAGGTGAAATACTATTGACTGCCATGATTTTAGGGGGAGAAACCCCAAAGAGAAGAGTTACCCTTTTCCATTGATGTCAAAGGGGGAAAGAAATATCATGAGCATGATGACATGGGGAGTATGAGTGTTTCCATAAATAAAAAAGGGGGAGATTTTTGAATGGTGTTATCATTGATGTCAAAGTCAGTCATTGGTGATCAACATGAAGAATCCGAAGGGTTTAATTGAAGGAGTCTCCAAACTGGTCCCCTTATGGCGTAGATTTAAGTATGGCCCTCATTGGAAGAAGCTTCTAACAATCCTTAGATGTGTGGTCAAGAATCCCCTATAGTCAAGTGAAGAGGCCTACAAATGTCCAAGATCAAGATTGCAAGATGGAGATTATTGAAAGTATTATTTGTGGTCAATTTGGATACCCTATATTTGAGGGAATTTTTTCCCTACATAAATAAATCAAATGGAAGCACAAGTTACATGGTTGGAAATATTATTCCGATAACTTTCCAATGGTATATGGAAGTCCCTCTAACTCCCTAGGAATGAGTGTAACGACCATAAATTTCTAAATAACATTAAGTTTCATAAACATTTTATTTATTAAACTGAAACAATAACTTTCAAGCATAATATTGATTTTCATAACAGAAACTTTAGTAACTTAGACTTATCAATAATTACTGATTTCATGGCAGAAAGAAATAAATACATAACTTGACAAAGTACCTGGTTCTGATGCTAATTTTTGTTGCCTTTGCTGCCTTGCTTCCTGCTACACAGTCCAGTCCTGCCACAGACATAGAAAAACTGCCCAAAACTAATGTCCACCTTGCCAACTAGGAAAACGACCTAGCTCCAGGATATCTACGGATATCCTGCCCCTCCGTGCCCAAAACCTCCAACAACTCGGTGCCTCCCCTGATCAAAAGCCACAGTCCAGAACACTCTGTTCCTTGCTCCCAGCAAGCCAACAGTCCACAGAGAATACAACTGGCTCACAGCCAATACCACAGTGCACAACAAATACCACAGTGCACAGCAAATACCACAGTGCATAGAAATTCTGCTCACCGCAAAATACAATGGTTCTCGGCCAATACAACTGGCTCAGCAATACAGTCCGCAGCATCCATCCCCGCCGAATGGTGCGCACATCCCCCTCTTCCCTTCCCTTATTCCTCCCTTCCAACTCACGTAATTACTCCTCAACCACCCCCGTCCTCCGTCCTTCGTTCTTTTATTACATTTTTATCATCTCGGGATTTCTCAGCTTCTCGCCCTGCATACGCAACCATTTTAGAACATTTCTCAGTGATTTCTTCATATTTATTTCTCAGTTCATTAAATGTGATCTGTAGTTTAAGTATTACTTAGTTAACCATAATCATTTTCTTTAATTCATTTTACTTTGTAATCTTTAAGCATTCATCAAATCAGGGGCGTTACATACACCCACCCTTCAAGAAACTTCGTCCCGAAGTTAAGGTATCTGATGGTACAAAGGGAAAGAGCATGGTTCACACATTCACAACAAGTGACTGACAATATCAGTAAGTAAATCAAGAAGTCCATACATACTAATGTATATGTACAAGGAATG